>CM053790.1:291242757-291490257 GCA_028749045.1 Cupressus sempervirens | reverse complement strand
ATAATAGTGGGTAGAAAAAGGAAGAATCATAATATTTGTCCATTGGAATTTCTTGTTGAAAACATAGAAAAGGCTAACAATGTAGGCACGACCAATATAAATAGGTGGTGCAAGAACACCTAGGTAGGCTAGTATGAAACCTAGGGATTCATTGTTTTTTTTCTTGTAGTGATCATTAGACACATCACTAGTGTAATAAGAGGTCCTATTTGGTCCTTAGGTGTGTTTAGGAGAGTTGGTAAGACCCAAAATGGTCAAATTACTAGAGAGAGTAAAATATTGTCAACTAGGCGACTTAGGTTCTAGAAAGGGTAAAATGGTCTACTAAGGTTCCCATGGCCTTGGATATGTTCTTTGAGTTCCTTTAATGTATATTACATGTTAGAAGTGATAGTTCACCAATATAACTAAGACCCGGGGGGGGGGGATGTGAATCAATTATATATCAATATTAAACAATTCTTACTTTATCAACCAAAGTAAACAACAATCATATATAAATGCACATATACACATACACCAGATTTGTTGCTAGGGAAACCCTTGATTAGAGGGAAAACTCTAGTGGGAATGATGCCCACAGAATAAAATACTAATCTGAATATTCCTTGTTAGAGGATAGACCATATTAGGAGTATGTTATAATGCTTAGTACAAAGAGTCCCTATTAGGAGACTTTGAATCCCTATTAGGAGATTCCAACCCTGTTAGGAGTTGAAGAAGGTAGCTAAACTCATTATCCAAACAACTTCTAGATTAGATCAACAAACCCACTGTCCAATTGACCTTAGTACTATTCCTTTTAGAATAATAGATGTGAAACAATCTCCTTCTCTCTTTCTCTATCTAGTACATTGGACCTCTTCACCTTTAGATCATTCAAATAGATCTGGAACTTGTCGGTAACCCTTAAGGTTACTTACACACATAGTAGATCACTCTTCTCTTCTCCTTTGCAATTCACAAGTCTGCTCTTCTCCCTAATCATAGAAAATTAATTATTAGAACATGAAAAACACATTTCCTTTATACCATACTCCATTATTAACCTTTTGAGTTAGCTCCACATAATTAAGATTATTTTGAGTTAGCTACATGTTTAATTAAATGAATTGTGCATGTAATTAATGTTGTCAACTCTTAGTTTTTCAGAAACTTCCACACGTGTGGCTTCCATACCTATGCACTTTCTGACATCATTAGTTGTTAGTCTACTTCCTATAGTTAACTACACAACCTTTCATTGCAAACAAAAAGTATTATATTGATCAAACAAAAGAGACTATTTTCCTAATGCTTTGTTTCCCTATGGTTCTTTGTAAATCACTGATATCTTCTGTACGATGCCAATTCAAGTTCTACACACTTGACCACATGTCAAATACATGCTATAGTACCTTCTATTAACTATGTATAGATAGATATACAATGTGCTATCCTCAATTCAAAAATCTCTGTCTGCTACTCTGTTAATCTTACTATGTTGTCATCAATGACAAAAAAACACTATAACAATGTTCTATGAAGTTTTCACATAGCATCAACATTCATGCTAACAATCTCCCCCTTTGGTATTGATTACAACATAGATAAAAAAACATCTAGTTCCAAGAATACCAATCAGTAAAATTTTGCTTACTACTCCCCCATAATGCAAGTTCACTTTTAATATAATTACTCTATTCTAATGTTTACTCTCTCTCCCATTTTAATGTTTTTCATATCACTCACTCTCCCCCATTGACATCAATGTCAAAGGTAGTGTTAGGATAAATCACGGACAGAAATAAAAACTACATGCAAATATAACCAATAATAGAAAATAATAGATCACATAGAAATGAACACAAGGCACCAAGATTTAACATGGTTCACCCAATCCTTGGGCTATGTCAACCAAATAGCAAGTCCAAAATTATTACAATCCAGTGATTACAACCTGATTACAAACCATAATCCCTTACAGCTCAATACCAGTGCAAGAAGCAACTTTGCATCACAACATAATAAAAAATACCCAACCCTAAACCCTTTTATACAAGTATTAAACTACTTTAGGGTTATAACATGGTGGCCATAATTAGCCATAACTTTAGTGGAAAATCTACGAATGGCGAATAGTACCAAAAAAAAAAAATTGGGGTGATGCCCCAAACCCCACTAATTATGAAGTATGTATAGTACTTTCCTAATCAATCACCACAATCTAACAATCTCCCACTTGGAGACTGATCCTGTAGCAATAACACTACCACATGGGGTTCCCACTGGATCAAACCAACCTGAACTCTACTATTCTTTTATTCATGTTCAGTCTAAAAGGCCAACTAAAGCTAAAGAGGAGTTCAGCTTCTCCCTTGTTACAACCTTTGTCAACATATCTATTGGATTGTCATTGGTATGTATCTTCTCCAGCTTTAACTGTCCATCCTCCAAAATTGACCAAATGAAATGGTACCGCAACTGTATTTGTTTGGTCTTAGAATGCAGAGCTGAATTCTTTGCAAGATGAATGGCACTCTAACTATCTATGAACAAATAATTATCCTTCTGAGGATGTCCCAATTCTTCTAAGAAGAACTGAAGCCATATCATCTCCTTGGTTGCCTCTGTAGCAGCAACATACTCTGCCTCTGTAGTGGATAGAGCATTAATCTTCTATAACCTAGAAAACCAGCTCACAGGTGCCCCACCAATAGTAAAGACATAACCTGTAGTACTCCGCTTGGTATCAATATCTCCTGCAAATTTGATTCAACATAGCCCTGTAAATCAATAGTAGAGCCCCTAAAGTGTAAACACTTGTTGGATGTTCCTCTCAAATATCTGAGAATCCACTTGAAAAAATTCCAATGCTCAAATCCTAGATGACTCATATACCTGCTAACGACTCCCATTGCATGTACAATATCTAGCCTAGTGCATACGATAGAATAATCAAGCTTCCTACAACTGAAGCATAGGGTACCTTGGACATCTTTTCCTCCTCTTATTGTGTCTTAGGACACATCTACTTATTCAACTTAAAATGACTAGGTAAAGTTGTGCCGAAAGCTTTAGCATTCTCCATAGAGAAACATTGCAACACCTTCTCAACATAATCAGCCTGAGATAGCATTAATGTTCTGTTCTTCCTATCTCTACAAATCTTCATACTAAGGATTTTTTTTGTTACCCCCAAATCCTTCATAGAAAATGCATGTGCTAACTGGCATTTCAGCCCCTTAATATGATCCATGTTAGACCCAGCTACAAGCATATCATCAACATATAAACATAAAATAATGTAGCTATCATCATAAAACCTCTTAAAATAAACAAAATAATCTTAATGACACCTGTTATATCCATGCTCATGCATAAACCTGTCAAATTTCAGATACCATTGCCGAGGTGCTTACTTCAAGCCATATAAACTTTTCTTCAATTTGCACACTCCTTACCTTTGACCTCAAATCCCTGTGGCTGAGCCATATAGATTTATTCATCCAAATCACCATGAAGGAAGGTTGTTTTAACATCCAACTACTCTAAATGAAAATCTTTAGTAGCCACAAGACTTAAAACAATACAAATAGAAGTCATTTTAACAACAGGAGAAAATATCTCATCAAAGTCAATTCCCTTTTTCTGTGAAAATCCTTTTACAACTAACCTAGCCTTAAATATTTTCTTACCTCCTTCCTCTTCTTTCAACCTGTAAACCCACTTATTCTGTAAAGCCTTTTTACCTGCAAGCGACTTGCATAAATCTCATGTCTTATTCTTCAGCAAAGAGTCCATTTCATCTTTCATTGCAGACTTCCACTGAATCTTAGTATCCACCTCCATAGCTTCATCATAACTTTTAGGTTCACCAGCATCAGTAAGTAAAATAGAATACAAAGAGGGAGAAAATCTTTGTGGAGGTCTAATTTGCCTTGTTGATCATCTAACATTCATTGGTGTGTGTGGTATTTGTTGTTGTAGTTGTTGCACATCATGAGGAATGGCTAGAACATTAGCTTTTGGAGTATCATCCAACACTACATAATCATCTTCTTTCTTCTCATGTTGCTGCAACATATCTTTGTACAACACTTTCTCATTCAATATGACATCCCGACTTCTAACAATTTTATGATTTTCAAAATCCCAAATCCTATAACCAAATTCATTAATGTCATATCCAACAAAGACACCTTTCTTTGATTTTGCTTCCAACTTGGTTCTATTTTCAGAGTCTCTATGAGCAAAAGCTTCACAACCAAAGGTCTTGAGAAAAGAATAACTCACCTTCTTACCAGTCCATGCCTCCTCTAGAATACTATAGCCCAAAGGAGTAGAGGGACCTCTATTAATCAAATATGTTGCAGTATGACAGCCTCCACCCACATGTGTAAGGGCAACCCAGCATGCAACCTCATGGTCCTTGTGCACTCCATTATAGTCCTATTCATGCATTCAGCCACTCCATTTTCCTATAGAGTCCTTGGAATAGTTTTTTGTCTATGAATACCATTAGTGGAGCAATAATCTTCAAATTCATGACTGCAATACTCACCACCATTATTAGATCAGAGACATTTTAATTTCTTATCAGTCTCATTTTCAACCAAGCATTTCCATTTCTTAAAAGTTTGAAATACATTAAATTTTTATCTAAGTAAATAAACCCATACTTTTCTAGTTGCATCATCAATAAATGTAACATAATAATGATAGCCACCAAGGGAAGATACCTGAGCTAGTCCCCATACATCTGTATGCACAAGCTCTAATTTCTCCTTTTTGTTTTCCTTCCCAATCTTTACAAAACTCACTCTCTTTTGTTTTCCATACACACAACTTTCACAAAAATCCATATTAACACATTTCAGACCTGGTAAAACTTTCTTTGAATGAAGTACTTTCATACCTTTCTCACTCATGTGCCCAAGTCTGTTGTGCCACAGTGTTGTATCAAAATCTATAGTAGCTATTTGTTCTTCCTGCTCAACTGCAACAATTGTTCCTAAACATTCATTTTTATCTGAAACAATCAAAGTAAAAGGAGCAATATGACCTGTGCAAAGATATAAGCTGCCTACTTTCACACCTTTTGCTACTACAAGGGAACCTTTTGAAACCTTCCAATTTTTATCATTAAAAGTAACTACACAACACTCATCACCGAGTTTCCCTGCTAAAATTAAATTCCTACTCAGCCTTGGGACATGTCTTACCTCATGTAGTAGCCAATGATTCCCATTCTACAACTTAATCTTAATTTTTCCCTTTCCAACAATTTGACAGGGTTCATTATCCCCCAAATAAACAAGCCCAAAATCCCCTTGGACATAATCAATGAAATAACCTCTATGAGGTGTAGCATGAAATGAAGCACCAAAATCTAAAACCCATGAATCATCAACACTTTCTAAAGATAGAAGCAAAGAATCCTCTTTGGATTTGTTACTTACCACATTTTCCTCCTTGTCTCCATCTGATTTATCTCCTTCATTTTTCTTTCGATTCCAACAATCTTTCTTTTTGTGCCTTGGTTTCCCATAGTACTGGCAATCATTTGGTCCTCTCGATTGAGACCTCTTCTCCTTTGAATTTCCTCTTGATTTCCCATGATTTCCAAAGTTACTTCCTCTCTCAGTCATTCTACCCCTGCTTTGTGCATTCAAAGCACTTCTTGATGTAGATCCACATGAAGATTTCCTACAAGTTTTCTCACTCAAAACAACACCGACCACATCATCATAGTTTAGGGTACTAGATCCAGGAATAGAATTACTCACCACCATTACCAAGCCATTTCAGCTTTTAGGCAAAGAACACAAAATCAAGAAAGCCCTAATTTCTTCATCAAAATTGATACCCACAGAAGATAACTGACTAGTAATAGTATTAAACTCATTTAAATGATCTGTAATAGATCCACCTTCTACCATTTTCATATTAAATAAACGTTTCATGCGAAATACCTTGTTTGAAGCATAGGGCTTTTCATACAGTGTCGCTAAGGTTTTCATCAAATCTTCTGTCATCTTTGCTTTTGTGATATTAAATGCCACCAATGGTGCCAAGCATAGTCAAATGGTTTCGAGTGCCTTTCTATCCAAAAGATCCCATTTAGCCTCTGACATAGTTCCCTGATTCTTGACTTTGCCTTCCAACGGCTTCCATAAATCCTTCTGATATAGATAGTCTTCCATTTGCATCTTTCATAACTGGAAGTTCTGCCCATTAAACCTATCAACCATCATCTGCCATCGCTCCCACTCAACCATGAGACTCCCACTTAACCATGAGACTTTCTTGCAGAGGATAACTGAAAGACAACCTCACTTTGATACCACTTGTTAGGATAAACCACAGACAAAAATAAAAACTACATGCAAATATAACCAATCACAGAAAATAATAGATCACATAGAAATGAACACATGGCACCAAGATTTAACGTGGTTCACCCAATCCCTGGGCTACGTCCACCAAATAGCAAGTCAAAATTATTACAATCCAGTGATTACAACCTGATTACAAACCTTAATCCCTTATAGCTCAATATTGCTGCAAGAAGCAATTTTGCATCACAACATAATGAAAAATACCCAACCCTAAACCCTTTTATACAAGTATTAAACCACATTAGGGTTATAACATGTCAGCCATAATTAGCCATAACTTTAGTGATGAATCTACGAATGGCGAATAGTACCAAATTTATTTTTTTAGGGTGATGCCTTGAACCCCACTAATTATGAAGTATGTACAATACTTTCCTGATTAGTCACCACAATCTAACAAGTAGTACAAAAAATCAGCCTATATTAGCATGACCACAAGTTGATCTATTGCTCTAAAATTCTTTTATAAACACTACAAGTATCTAAAGATACTATTGAATACCAATTACCTATTCCAAGAGTCCTTTACTGACTTTGTTCATCACAGATACTCCCCCATTGGAGAAGCATTAGCATTAAGTCTAGTCTAACAATGGTGTTGTGTACCCTGGACTGATGCACTTTTGCATCTCCTACTCTGAGCTAGGTAGGGGCATAACCCCAAGAATACCTATTAGGTATTCAAATGTACCCTTTGGTAAGGCCTATGTGAAAAAGTTTGCAATCTATTCATTGGTGCTGATGTATTCCAATATGATTTCTTTTTTCGCAACTTTCTCTTTTAGTACATGATAATTTATTATTATGTGCTTCATTTTAGAGTGCAAAATAGGATTCTTAGACATGTTGACTATACTTGTGTTATCACAATAAATGATAATAGGTTCTGTGAAAGTGATTCCAATATCCTTCAGTGTTTGCTTCATCCATATGACTTGATTACAGTTGTTTGTTGTTGCACCATACTCTTCCTCTATAGTACTTTGTGAGGTACAATCTTGCTTCTTACTGAGCCAAGAACCTAATCTTCCTCCAAGGAAAAATGTTCCTTCACTAATTCTTTTATTGCCATCCCTATCTCATGCCCAATCAACATCTATATAAGTGCAAAGAGTGAAATCATTGCTTTTGTGATACCAAATGCCATAATCTTATCTCCCTTTTAGATATCTGAATATTCTTTTCACTGCCACATAGTGATATTCTCTAGGATCAGCTTGAAATCTTGCCACAATTCCAACTGCATTAGCTATATCTAGTCTACTATGAGTCAAATACTATAATCCTCCAATCATAGATTTGTACTTCTTTTCTTCAATAGTAGGTGTCTCATCTTTGATAGATAATTTATGACTAGTTACCATAGGAGTTCCAATAGGTTTAGAACTTTCTAAACCAAATCTTTTTAGTAAATCCTTTAAATACTTGGTTTGGGAAATAAAGATACCTTCTTTGTTTTGAACAATCTACAATCCCAAGAAAAATTTTATATCACTTATCATGCTCATTTCAAACTCATTCTTCACGTCTTCTAAAAATTTGCTATTGGCTTCATCATTTCAACTAAAAATGATGTCCTCACCAAATAAAATGATTATTAGCAAACCATCTTCTATTTTCTTCAAGTACAAGTTATCACCTATTGTTCCTTTAGTAAATCCAAGCTTTGCTAATTATTTATCCAACCCTGCATACCAGGTTCTTTGTGCTTGTTTTAGTCCATACAATACTTTCTTTAGTCTATAGACCATATCTTTTTCTTTTGTTAAAAGAAAAACCTCTAGTTGCTCAATGTAAACTTCTTCTTCAAGTTCTCCATTTAAGAATGTTGACTTAACATCCATATGATATACCTTAAAATTCTTGTTTGTTGCATATGCTAGGAACATTTTGACTGGTTCCATTCTTACTCCAGGTGCATATGTCTCATCATAATCAATTCCTTCTTACTGAGAATAACCTTTGCATACAAGTCTTGCTTTGTTTCTTATCACTTCTTCTTGTTCATTTATTTTATTTCTAAATATGCATTTTGTGCCAATCACATTTTTGTCCTTTGGTCTAGGAACCAATTCCCATATGTCATTCTTGATTATCTAATGGATTTCTTCCTCCATTGCTTTTATCTAGTGATCATCTTTGATTGCTTCATCTATACTTCTTGGTTCTGCTCGAGATATCATACATAGTTCTTCATTAATTCTTCTTCTTGTCATCACCCCTTTTTCCTTACTACCTATTATCTGATCTACAAGATGATTCTTTATCAAGTTCCTATTTGGAGTAAGAGTTGTTGTTTCAATTTTTATCTTAGGTACTACACTTTTTTCTTCTCTCACATTTTCAATTTGCACATTATTCTGCAAGTCATAGTTAGTCTTGAAAAGTAATTCATTACCTTTGTTAGTCATTCTAGATTAATCATCTCCATCAAAGTTATAGTCTATTATCTTTTCGTTGGTACCAAACTTTTCATCAATTTTAACATTTGCACACTCTACTATAGCTTTTGTTCTATAGTTGAAACATCTATAGGCTTTACTTTTTAATGTATGACCAAGAAACATACCTTCATCACTCCTTGGATCAAACTTACCAATATCATCATCTCTTCTAATGTAACATTTGTTTCCAAATATTCTAAAGTATTTGACTGATGGTGAATGATTGAACCATAATTCATCAAGTATTTTTTCCATACCTTTTCTAATCTATACACTATTTAGTGTGTATGCTGCTATATTGACTACTTCTCTCTAAAAGGTCTTTGGTAGATCATTTTCAAATAGCATGGCTCTTGCTGCTTCAACAATTGATTTGTTTCTTCTTTCAACAATCTCATTTTTCTCAGGTGTATGGAGTGAGGATAATTTTCTCTTGATGCCATGTTATTAACAATAGATATTGAATTCTCTAGAGGTGAATTCTCCTCCTCTGTCTAATCCTAAGCTTTTGATCTTAAGTCCATATTCATTGTCAACTTTATTCTTAAATATCTTGAATTTGTCAAATGCTTTAGACACACATCATCCTAATGAAATCATCAACAAAAATCATAAAGTACCTTTCTCCATAGAATCCTCTTATTTTTGCAGGACCACTTAGATCTGTATGTACCAATTCTAGCTTTTGTATAGTACAAAACTGCCTGCTAGGAAATGAGACTCTTTTCTACTTAGCCAAAATGCATTCCTTACAAATAGTGCCAATGGGCTTAGAGATTTTGGGCATATCTCTCATAGAAAGTTTTTTACTGGCCTTCATAATGTTATCAAAGTTAATGTAACAAAATCTTTTGTGCCATAACCAACTATTGTCAATCCTTGCTACCAAACATGTTATTTTAGTGGAGTTTAACTGAAATACATCACCTCTAGTTTTTGTGCTAGTACCGAGTAGTTTTCCTTCCTTGTTCTTGCTAATGCATGTATCATCACCAAATTGCAATTGATAGCCTTTGTCCATAAGCTATCCAAAACTCAACAAGTTATGCTTAATTCCATCAACAAAATAAACATCATCAGTATATGTTTTACCATCAAGTGTTATAGATCCAATTCCTATAATATGATAGGCTGCATTATTCCCTACTCTGACAATTCCCCCATCATAGCTTCTAAATTTGAAAAACTTGCTCATATCACTAGTCATGTGGTGTAAATAAACACTATCAATGATCCAATCTTTCTTTTCAACCTATGAAATTAGCCCACTTTCTTCTCTAATTTCTCTATCAAGATCATCCTCTTTTATAGCTACAAATCCTAATTCATCTTCACTTTTTCTTTGATTAGATTCTTCTTCATTTTCTTCTTCATTAGTGTATAAATAATTTCTAGATTTTCTAGATTTTAAACTACCCTTAAAGTTCTTTTCTCTTTTAGGACACTTAGATTCATAATGACCATATTCATTACAAGTCCAACATTTAAAGATATTCTTACCATCCTTTTCTCTTTCCACAAGAAGAGCCACTCCTTCTTGGATCTTTTCTTCAATGGATTTGCTACTGCTAGGAATGTCTCCCTATGTTTTTGTTCTCCTTGCTAAACCAAGTTTGATGTTTAATGAATTGAATGCTATCTCAACTTTTTCCAATTCTCTAGACTATTTTAGATCAAATTCTAAAGCTTCCAATCTAATAAGAAATGTCTCTTTGCTGAAGTTAGTAGTGCAAGGTATCATTAGTTGAATCATTTGTGCTACTGACTTGAAAGGTGGTGTCAGATTTTTAAAGATCTTCCATATTACTTCATCCTCAGATTTCTTTCCATCATGAGATGTGATTCATGCAACAATCTTAGATATTCTCCCAACGTAGCTTCTTAAAGAGTCATCTTCCATCATTTTAGCATCTTGAAATGTGCAATATAAGTTTTCCAATCTAACTATATTTTCATGTGTATCACCTTCATAATTAGCTTCTAAAGTTTTTCAAATCTCATGAGATGTTTTAAGTAGTTTTACCTGACTATAATCACTTTTAGGTAATGTTGATAGTATTTCTTCTCTTGCCCATGTGTTGCACATAAACACTTCTCTTTGTTCTTCGGTGTAGATTTCAAGATTCTCTTCTTCTACAATGTTTTTGGATGTCTTGATCACAAGCCAATATCCTCATCCCATGCACAAGAGATGAGTCTTCATTTTATCCTTTAAAATATCATAGTTAGTGCCATAAAATCTAAGACTTTATTTTCTAAACATATTCACCATGGATCTCTCACAATTGTTAAAATTTCTTTTAAGGACCTAATGCTTTGATACCAATTGTTAGAATTGACAATTCAACAATATAACTGAGAGGGGGGGGGGATGGGGTCGAATCAGTTATATGTCAATCTTAAAAAATTCTTACTCTATAAACCAAAGTAAATAGAAATCATAAATAAATGTGCATACACACATACAACAGATTTGTTGACTAGGAAAACCCTTGTTCAGAGGGAAAATCCTAATGGGAATGATGCACATAGAATATCTACTAATCTGAATATTCCTTTTTAGAAGACAGACCTTGTTAGGAGTTTGTTACAATGCTTAGTACAAAGAGTCCCTATTAGGAGACTTTGAATCCTAGTTAGGAGATTCCAACCCTATTAGGAGTTGAAGAAGGCAGCTGAACCCACTGTCCAAACAACTTCTGGATCAGATCAACAAACCCACTGTCTAATTGAACTCGATACTATTGCTTTCAGAATAATAGATGTGGAAGAATCTTCTTCTCTATTTCTCTATCCAATATGTTAGACTACTTTACCTTTAGATCATTCAAACATATCTAGAACTCATTAGTAACTCTTAAGGTTACTTACACACATATTAGATCACTCTGCTCTTCTCATTCACAATTTGCAAGTTTATTCTTCTCCTTAATCATACCAAATTAATTATTACAACATAGAAAAGACTTTTCCTTTATACCATACTCAATTATTAACCTTTTGAGTCAAGTCCACATACTTAACATTATTTTGAGTTAGCTCCATATTTAATTAAATGAAATATACATTTAATTAACACTATTGGCTCTCAGTTGTTCACAAACTTCCACATGTGTGGTTTCCATACTTGTGCACTTTTTGACATCATCAGTTGTCAGTCTACTATTGGAAATGATTGAATAAGAATGATGGAACTAGCAAAGAATGTTTTCAATCATTGTTTTGTCATTGATGTCAAACTTGCTCCTTGCAGGAATGACAATTGTTTTAGTCATCCAAATACTATCAATTGGTTGATTGACAAGGAGGCGACAATCAATAAGATGTAACTAGAGTACCTAGAGAAAGGTTGAAGTTATGACGTTGTAATGAAGTACAAGGATTAGCTAAGCCATTGATGAAATAGTGTATTGTTGACATATTCTAAGACACATATAATAGACACATTAAAACATATCAAATATGTAAGGGTTTAGCTATGTTATTTGTGACAGCCTAACTAAGTTCATAAGAGAATGTTGAGCAAGCCTAGTTAGTGCCGAACAAATTCTTAGTTGAAGCCGAGAAAAGTTCACTTTTAGAGTGTGCCAAGTAAATATCAAGTGTCGAGCAGAAAACAAGTGCCGAGCAAAAAATAAGTACCGAGTAAATATCAAGTGTCGAGCAGAAAACAAGTGACGAGTAAACATCAAGTGCCGAGCAAGAAACAAGTGCCAAGTAAAGATATAGATGCCGAGAAGGATACAAGTGCCAAGTAACACAGAACAAGCCGAGTATTGGTAAACCAATAATGTCGAGTTGCTGCTTTATTTTGAAATTGAAGATTCGCTAGATCTAAGCTAACAAGGTTGTTACCTAGAAGTTTGTAAACCAGATAGAAGATAAGAGTGATGATCTGGTGGCACAGTACACCATGTAAAAAGGTTTTTAGCAAATACAACTGGATGCTAGACAAGGTTTCTAGATGAAGAAGAAATATAGGGTAGATACATTGTATCCTACCTAATCCATTGAAACCCTAAAATTGGAGAGGGAGAATTGAGCAGGAAAGATATTTTAGATTTCTATTTAAGAAGTCATAAGGTCATGAAGTAGTAGTGTGGTGGTAGTGAGAAAGTATGAAAGCATGAGCTGCTGAAGAAAAGTGCTAAGGAGAAAGAGAGCAAAGAATACTCTATTTCTCTAGATGACCACAGATATGATTGCATTGGTATGATGAGTAAAGAAGACTCAAGGAAACAAAGCTTGAGAGGAAGACAAGCTATTCGAACTGAATTGATTAAAAAGCCAAGCAAAGGATTGAACTGAAGTGTGATCTGTAATCTACAGGTTATGTTGTAAGTTGTATCAGATCAAAGCCATTGTTGTTACTTTCTAGCAATTTTAATAGTTAAGATAAATCCTATGGAGTTAGGTTTATTTAATAGCCATATTGTAAATCCTTTAACAGGGTGACATTCCAAGTGAATGTTTTGAAGTCTTTTAACCAGGCCCATTCCTAATAGTTTTGAGAAATCCTCTAAGAAGGTCGCATTTAACAATGTGTTGTAGCCTTTAACAGGGCAGGCTTTTCACAGGGCAAACCATCAGAAGTGGTTAAAATCAATTACACAATTATTTTGTGAGTATCACCCCCACCCCAGTTCTACCTTCTTATTCTTGGAGGGTTTCTGGGTTATCAAATTCTTAGTGTTATGGTGTGATGCATGTCTACTTTTATTAGTTGTTTCAATATTTAAATTGCATGCATGATAAGTTCAGTTATGCACCATTAAGGATTTGTAGAGAAAAGAGAAAAAGTTTTATTATGGAATTTGGGCCTTGAATAACTGATTCACTCCCCCCCCCCCCCGCCCTCCTCTCAGTTATTCTAAAGAATTATAACATCTACTTCCTCTAGGTTAACTACACAACCCTTCATTCCAAACACAAAGTGTTATATTGATCAAACAACAAAGACTATTTTCTAGATGCTCTGTTTCCTTGCAGTTCTTTGTAAATCAATGATATCTTCCATATGATGTGGATTTAGGTTCTACACACTTGACCACATGTCAAATACATGTTGTAGCACCTTTTGTTAATTGTGCATTGATAGATATAAAATGTGTTATCCTCAACTCACAAATCTCAATTTGTTGCTCTGTCAGTCTTACTATGTTGTCATCAATTACAAACAAACACTATAACAATGTTCTATGAAGTTTTCCCATAGCATCAACATTCATGCTAACATTATATGCCCACTTTTTCTTTGGAACAAGTTTGGAGGTCTAACTCCAATTTGGGAAAAAGTTGCTAAAATGTTGTCATGTTGTCATGATAACATTTTCATTCCAAGAACAACTTTTTTGGAAGATTTTTCAAATTCAATTTTGTAATGCTATAAATGTTTGGAATAGTTATGAAACCAATGGTGGAACCTTTAAAATATGAGGACAACCTTTTCAATGGGTTGGAAAAATTGTAGAAAGTACTGTACAGACTGTGCACATTGTATTGGTTGCCAATCTTGGTTGCTCAACAAACTTCTTGACCTTTGGGGTGTTCAAAAAACTTCTTGGAGTGCGTGTTAATTTTTAGTAAGTTTTTGAGTTGGTACTTGTCATTATCATTTTACTTTAGTTACATCATGGTGACTAATTTTGGATTTTGAAGCCTTGATGTTGGTTTTTACAACTCAAATGGAGTATTTAAATTATGCTTAAATTTTCATCTAAGTTTCCAATTTGGGTTCTAGTTTTGGTACATGGATTAAATAAATTTTTCCCCTTTGGTATAGGTTTTAGTTCATTTATTCATACACATATTGACAATATATATAGACATGTAGAGGGAAAGGGTTGAATTTTGGGCATTGGCTAGTAGTGTCACTTGAGTGGTATAAGAGTTGGTTATCATGCTTTCTTATGTTTGTTTTGAGTGGAAGAGAGCATAGATATTTGTAGAAATAGAGAAAGTGGTAGTCCCCATAAGTTCCAGAAGGGATAAAAATTTCCATAGTATAAGTTGCCTTAACAGTCATAGAATAGAGAGAAGTGAATATGGGTGATAGACATAGGAGAAGATCCTACAATGAACATTGTAAATATGTTGGTTAGGGGACAACATAAAAAAAATCAATGCATTGCACTATTGGTGGATATGGTGGCTCATTGGGGGACAATAGCAATAGTAATAATAACAATAGTGTTCGAAATAATGGCCAAGGGGACCAATTCACTAAATAACAACACTACAAATTAGTATGCTAGAATAACTAATAGTAGACCTCTCATGCCTATATTTCTCCTAGAGTCCAACCACAAGCTGAAAATGAACCTACATAAAATAGTTTGCAAGATCACTTCATGCAAGATTGAAACAAAACAATCAAGTCTAGGTCCAACCTAAGACATCTTTAATAGATTATAAGGACCTCTGACTGATTTATATAGTTGAAGACCATATGAAAATGACTTGCAGGAAAAGGTTGGAAAATTGATCCTCTTCTACTATGATCTGTGTAGCAAGACAATGACAAGAACATGGGTTCTAAAAATATATACCTATTTTTGGTTTATCCCCATGCTAGAAGATGAGGCCATTTAAATATGCTGATATTAACTTGGTTATTATTGCTCATGATTGGTGGCACCAAAAAATGATCATAATGGGACATGATCAGAGTATCTCTTATGAAGAGTTCACTAAGAGGCTTATTGACAAATTTGACCCTAAACATCATTTTAAGAAGTTGGCTTAGTTTAAACAATGTTGTTCAATGGACAACTACATTGTTGATTTTCAGAGTTATCAATATTGACCATTGATATAACTTAGAGGAGGTTGATGGTGCTATTTATGGAGGGATAAAAGCTCTTAGTCCAAGAATAAACTTCAGTCCAAAAGATCTATGTTACAAACTAAATCATGTAGAGGGAATCTGTTGAATTTTAATGTGAGCACCAATCCATCAAAACATATAATAGAAAGTTTACAATATTTGGACAAGTATGAATAAACTAGGACTTTTATAGAACAATTCAACTCTTGATGACACCAAATTTTTCTTTTAAAACTATATGTGAAGATATAGACATTAAGTACAACATGTTCAATTTTTTTGTAGATATACACAATAGTTACACCAAATTTTTCTTTCAAAACCATATGTGTAGATATAAACATTAAGTACAACATGTCCAATTTTTTTTAGATATACACATTAGTTACACCAAATTTTTCTTTCAAAACCATATGTGCAGATATAAACATTAAGAACAACATGTCCAATATTTTTCCAGATATACACATTAGTTACATTAAATTTTTCTTTCAAAACCATATGTGTGGATATAAACATTAAGCACATCATGTACAATATTTTTGTAGATAAATTTTCCTATGAAGAAAGATCACACCTAACAATATGAACCTAGAAAAAAATAATGAGACAATGGCTACATTGTGGTCTCAATTCTGAAGAAAAGCTAATAAATGTAATTGTCCCCGCAAAAAGTGTAAGGGCTTAAAGAATTGAAGAATTTTAATCACAATAGCCTAGAGTCATTATAGGCAACATGGTCACATTGAAGGGGGCCATGATTTTCATTCATTGCTGAATGTGGATTTCCTACTAGAGGAACATGGAGGTGTGAATATCCAAGTTAAGGATAGCACTCCCATGGAAGAAGCTAATAATGTGCTAGAGGAAATGATTGAAGATGATGTTATTGGCACAGGTGATGAAGATGCTCATGATGATGGTACTAGCTCAACCGATAATGATGATGAAGATGGTCTTGATATACCTTTACTTGAGAAGGCACACAAACCCCTATATGAAGGCTCCCAAACAACTCTTCTCTCTGCTATAGTGTTATTGGTGAACTTGAAGGTTATGAATGTTTTATCCAATGTAGCAATGTCATGTATGCTAAGGTATACCATTTTTGTCATCTTTAATGTTGGCATACCATTACTATTCATTATATTAACAATATGTATTTGTTGTTGTAGGTTGATATGTGAGTTTTTGTTACCACTATCAAATATTCTGCCTCATTCATACCAGGAATTATCTACCATTATAAATTGGATTGGAATGAAGTATCTAACAATACATACATGTCCCAATGATCACATTCTATATCATAAACAACATGAATTTGCAATAGAATGCCCTGATTGTCATGTTAGTAGATATCAATCAGATCAAATAACAAAAAAGGTGCCTCACAAGGTTCTTCAGTACATTCCCATTATTCCACATCTTCAATGATTATTCAGGTGCACTATTTTGACACAATTTATGGATTACCATGCACACAATAGAAGTCAAGATAACATTATGTGATGCCTGCAAATGGTTCTACATTTAAAGAGATAGAAGAAACATGGTCACACTTTAAAGAAGAACCTCATAATCTCAAGCTTTCATTGGTAGTGGATGGTGTCAATCCATTTGGAGATATGAGATCTGTTTACTCAGTGTAGCCTATTTTTATTATTAACAATAACATTCCTCCTTAGATGTTCATAAAGAGGGAGCATGTAATCTTGTCAATGATTGTGCCAGGTATTTTTTTATTTAATAGTTATCTAAATTAATTTATAAATAGTGCATTAAAATAGTCATAGTAATTATGTAATATCTATGTTCATTCAATTACTAGGTAAGTACCAAGTTAAAGATACAAACATATATGTTGAGCCCCTAATTGACAGAGCAAAAGAACAAGGCAGAGCTCGAGGAAGAGTGCAATGAAAGTTGTTGCTGCTTCGGCTACTGACACCATTCAAGAGACTATAGCAATTGATAAGGAAGTTGCTAAAATGATCTTGGAGCTGCAATAGTGGCTTTGGGTCAGGTTCCCTAGTTTAGTTTCTGTTTGGTCTGGTTGTTGGTTGGGGTCTTTGGTCCTATTTTTTGGTTTTTCTGTTTTGACTGTTTGTGGTTTTAGGTCCCTGTAAAACTTGGGTTGGTTTGTTCTTGGACTTTTCTAGTGGTTTTAGGTCCCTGTAAAACCTGATTTTGATACTGCTCTATATTTTGTTGTAGGTTTTACCTGGTTGGGCTATAATGCTTTATCTTTCTGCTTTTTGTTAAAGGGTTTCGGGGTCCCTTCAAAACTTGCTTTTACCATAATCTAAAACATTTCACCAAACACACATTAAATTTTCTCTTTTATTAAAACGATTTCATTTTAATCATTTTCTCTATGACATATTTTGAAGATCAACGTTTTTAAATATATGTATATGTATATGTATATGTATATGTATATGTATATGTGTGTATATATATATTTATATATAAGCAAATTTGTAAATGTAGATGTATATTTTAAAAGAGTACATTTGCAATAACGTCTGCGATCAGATATATATATAATTTAATACAAAATGGGTTCTTTTCCAATTTTATAAATTAAGAATTTTTTTCCCTTTAGTGATCATTTTCTAGATTTTCCTAATTGATCCTTCTAATAGGTTTGTCCATAGGCATCTGAAAAACCCTAGCCCCATAATTTCCTCAAATCTACGCATATGAAAATTTCTTATAAAGAATTTAACTACTCATGGCAAAATACATACAACCAAGATAAGAAAATCCTCAGAAAGCATTCAGAAGACACGAAGAAGACAGGAAGTGCAAGAAGCGAGAATAACATAGGCCAAAATCACAAGTGTCTACCTAGACACTGATGCTAATTTCCTTCTCCTTTGAATCTACAGAGCAAGCTCCTTCCTTCTCCCATGTTCTTGGGTCCCCCAAACATGCTCCCCCTAAGCTTCTAAGAGTGCCTGAATATAAAGAATTCTCAAGAAACACCTAGAATATCTCGAGAAACAACCAAAAGGTGTTGACAACTAAGCATGAGTCTTTACCAACCTTCTAGATGAGTCACAAGGTTGTAGACACCATGTGCTTAATTTGTGCACTAACTCCTATGTTGTTGACATATGTGCAATCAAGAGGTGCATTTACTCCTAGGTAGACTTATAACTTTTATTTTAATTCTTTAATTACTTCTATTATTATTATTTATTTATTACTTTATTATTATTAATTTTAATTTCTTTTATTTAATTCTTTATCTCAATTAATTTTCTATTTAATTAATTATAATCTAAATATCTAAAGATCATGACATTATATTAATTTTTTTCAAATAATTAAATTATTAATTAAATCTATTTATTTAAGACTTAATTAATAGAAAATTAACCATAGACCTCCAAGATAAAATATGAAAACCCATCATAGAACAATCCATACAAAATCAGTCTAAAGGGTTAAAAATCATGAATTATGTTGTCCGACAAATTCAGAAGATGAAATATCTCAGATACTTGTCCTACTTTTTTGAGGGCAAATAGTTTAAGGGTTTAGGATTTGGACTTGAGAATTTATCTCCCCTATCTTACCATTGAGATAGTGCGATAGGGTATGCTCATCCTGGCAATTCAAGGAAGTCGATACCCGGTACCTACAACTTGCATAAAAATAATGCATGTACATACAATATATATATATATATATATATATATATATATATATATATATATATATGCTAAGCTAAATAGGCAATGGCAGGAAGTGTTGCATTGTGTAGATCTCGACTAAAAGGTGACTACGAATCCCTTCCTTAACCACATCAGAAACGCCATACAAATAAGAGAACAAACATGCACACCATACACATGCAAGTATGGGGTAAGTATCCATAAGAAAACACATGTGATAATAAACCATCTAACTAATCATCATCAATAACTAGAAATAATGTAATAATCATCATGCATACATGAAATGTAGAGTCTAAGTAATCTTATCACATATCAACTGAATCCGTAGCACAATAATTGATAGTCTCAAAACAATGCTACTAACCATCAACATAAAACTATTCTAACATAGTCCAACAATAATAGCAAAAATGTGTCCAAAAAAATGTAAATGAGGGCAGGCACTAAAATGCTTAAGTTGTGCATGAAAATTGCACATGATCCAATTGTACATGATCTTTTAGGTTTTTAGACAAATGAAAAATTCACATGTCTAGTTTGTGGTCTAAAGATGAAATCTCATCATTCAAGAAGTTTAGGAAAGTAGATGTTCGATGAGTTTAGGCACTTTCTCCACAATAATCATGAGTATCAAATTATTAAAGAACATCTTTTTAATAGGAAAGAAGAGACAACATCAAGGTCACAAAGAATGACACCTTATCTATGAAAGTTGGAATATAATTGACTGAATTGTCTAGGTAAAGTCCAGTTTGTGGTCTGAAGCTTGAAATTTATATTTTAATATTGTCTTATATTTAGTAATAATGTAATTGATGCTCGTGAAGGTCATCAGGGCATCAATGACCAACTTCCTAGAGGAATGAAAAGTTATCCTACTTAATTTAGAAGGTAACTATACTACAAAGATCTCCCAATCATGCATTTGTTTGATGCTATGCATATTGGAAAGAATGTAAGAGAGGAACTATGGAAAATATTGGATAAAAGACGTAATAGAGAAAATATTACCAAAATTTGTACTGACATTCATGAATTCAATCATGCACTAAAAGATTTCATTGAATCAAATAGCAATGGAGACTACATAAATATGAGTTCCCTTCCTTGTTTATTAATAGAGCATCAAAGTGATGCATTAAAAGAAGTCATAGAAAAATAAAATAAAATTCTCATAGGATTTGCTACAAATATAGGCACTCTTGTATCAAAGAAAGGTGATTTTGGGCCAAAGTTGAAAACACATCACTAGCACACCTTTGTCAAGGTAAGTCATGTTCTCTATTTACAATATATTTGTAAAATTGAATATACTACCTATTGCATTATTTAATAATATATTGAAATGATCACTTTTTACTAATTGTAGTACATCCTACCTCTATCCTTCCCACACCACTTTGAAAATAGTATTGAACAAGTTATATATGATCTTGGAAAATACATGAGGTTAGAAATATTTTTTCTTAGATTTGTATAATTTTATCTAAAATCTATTGTATAATTTTATCTAAAATCGTGTTTATATGTTCTTGCATGTTGAATCTCTTCTAGGTGGTTATCATCTAAAGAAATTGATATAAAAGATATAAAATAATGGAAGAGAAAAAATCCACAGCTTATGTGTGAAATGCAAAAGTTTCTACCTTCAACCTTTTTCAATGCTCAAGAACACTACCTCATACATCAAGTTGAGGAAATTTAATTGTGTGGACTTTTACAAACTAGGTCAATGTGGATGGTTGAGAGGCAGTTCAAATTTATTAAGGCTTGGTTTGACAAAGAGAATGTTTTAAGGGTTCTATGGTAGAGGGATATATGATATACCATACCATGATTTACATTAGTGAATATTTTCCAAAGTTTGCAACAAATATCCATCTAGATCACATTTGGGATCCCAACTCTATTAGCAAATTTAAAGGGGAGTACCTGACGGGGAAAGGTAGATTGAGGAGAGTGAGAGGTAATTATAAGTTAATTAATTCTTATCCATCATCAATATAGGTTGTTTCTAACTATTTTAATTGTTTTTTTTATATTTAGTCATGAGTAGGATGCACTACATTTGTATATTGCAAAAAAATTTGATTGGATGATGATAGAGATTGAACAGTCTCAAGAAAATGGTCACTCACTAACATGGGATGGTGTTGCATCGTTAGTTAAATAAGCTCATCATAATAGAGATCCCAATGTTACGCCAATGGTACTTGATCTAGCATATGGCTTAAAAGATACAAAGGTATATAGAAGATTACTAATCATGAGCCATAAGTTTAATATCAACTCACAGATCAATACAAATAATGTTGACATATTTGAATAATTGTAAGTCAAACACCACAAAGCTATGTACTACCATGGCCATAAATTTTACATTAAAAAGTCAAACAAAATGAAGAAAACTTGCGATTTTGGGATAAGTATTGTCTTCACGTTGACTAATATTTCATCTGGAAATGACATACATCCTCAACAATTTGAAAATTGATACTATGGAGTTTTGGATGATATACTTGAGTGCAACTTTAATTTATTCAAATTAGTTCTATTTATTTTCAAATGGTATAGGCTATGGATGAATCAAAATGATCTTGATAGGATAGTTATTGAACATGATAGTGGATTTACAATGATTAATACAAGGTCATTTTAGCTAGTTGGAGATAAGCTCAATGTTCTTCCAAGACAATGCGAGCAAGTTTTTTACTTTACTATTCCATACAAACTAGGTTGGTCATTTATTGTTAGACATGATACAAGAGGAAGGCCAATAAAGTATAATGTGATGGAAGAATAAGATATTGAAGAATCACAAGATAAAGTAAATGATGATCATGAATGATTGTTACCAAATGAAGAAGAAAAAGATGATGATGATGATTATGGTCATGCTGATGATAATGGTGATAATGATGATGATGATCATGATCATTCTAATGAAGGTGGTGATGATCATGGTAATGGTGGTCATGATAATGGTGATGAAGATGGTGGTGGTGATGATGATGATCAAAGTGACAAGTGTGATGATGGTGATGATGATGACATGGATGAAGATGATGATCAATGACATGATCAATGAAATGTCTCTTGAGGTATAATCAATGTCAAGTATGATGCGTTCATGATTTTTATTTATAGAAATTTGTTTGATTTTGATGGATGCATTATGTAATTTTTTTTTTCTACATAATTTTTAGTTTATAGAGCATTGTAAGCAAACAACTTTTCATTCATTACAATATGGGTAAATTTGATAAGCAAGGTGACCAACTTTTTCTTTCAAAACCATATGTGTAGATATAAACATTAAGTACAACATTTCAAATATTTTTTAGATTTACACATTAATTAGACCAAATTTTTTACTAACTTATAAGATAAGTGATTTACATATACAGGATATTCAATGCCTTTGACTAGAATCTTACATAGTTATATGGATTAATAGGTATATGTTAATAGACCCTATAGATATGATTTTTTATTTGTAATCTTCTCTTTACCATCAACATCAACTTTTTTCCTAGTGTGTCTCTTATTTTATGGATTGCAAATATCACCAAATATGTATTTGTCTAATATATCTTCCTTGAGTGAGGGAAATATGGTAATAGAAGAAAAAAGTGAGACATCTATAGGTCTAAAATAGGGAGATCAACTAGAGGTCAAAAGACTAGAAGAAAATTTAACAAATGAATGCATTTTTTTCTTGTTGAGGGGGGCAGGGGCGGGGATCATGTGTTGGAAATATAAGAGGAGTACCTAAGAGGGGACAAGTGAATTAGTCACTACAAAAATAAATCCCATATCCCTTAGATGCCAATACAAAATGTAAACAGATAATTGAATACTGCTAAAGCTTGGTAAACACACAGAATTTTGTAACTCAATAATAATTGGATTAGCTCGGTAAATGATTAACAAATAAACCTTTAGATTTTATCTATGATTACCATTAATTTAATTTAGTTGCAAAAAAATAAAAAAAAATAACATGAACACATTTGACACCAAGATTTAATGTGGAAACCCAATTTTGGAAAAACCACCAATTGCAACTAGTTACTATTTTTCACTCTTCTGTAGTGAGCCCTATTAGGAGCCAACCTTGTTAAATGTTACAAAATACACTGTTAGGTGTGAATTTGTTAAAGGATTTAGTCACCCTATTAAGAGTGGCCTTGTTAAAGGTCTTGAGAAAAATTCAATGGAATTGTCACCTTGTTAGAAGATTTGCAAATAGATATTAAGAGAACTCTGTTAGGAGATTTAGATCACTGCTACAATCGTTAGAGAGTAACAATGAGATGACCTAATTTGAATGCAACTGAATTGCTAATTATAGATCTCTATTTTAGCTTTTACTTGATCCTTCCTAATCTAATATATCTTTGTTGCTCCATAAGGATATTCTACTTATCCTTCAAATTCACTTCCTCTTCTCACCATTAAATCTTCAATCACACCATCATAATTGCACACTTTGAAATCAAAACTTGACCTTATACATATATCTTCCAATATGTTAGGTCAACTCAAATACAACTTAGAATAACCAATATTCATCACCTTAGTTGGTTAGAATCAATAGATAAATCAATTAATCTTAGTATACCAAAATAAGAAAATCCTTCATTAGCCGACCCAGCTCTGTAGAAACTGACTCAGAAATAATTTCTTTTTTTTAACAAACAGAAGCTCTGTTAACATTTCAAACTTATGAAAATCCTTTAGCAACCGAGTGATCTTGGTTAGCACTAATTTCATCCAACTTTCCTTCATTAACCAACTGAGCTCAATTAACACTCACTTTCTACAACTTTTCTTTTGACGCCTAAGTGAACTCGGTAGATGCTGCCTTTTGAACTAGGCAAACATAGGAATGCTCAGTGGACATTGAAAACTGTCTTCACTACCCGAGTGAGCTTGACATATACTAACTGATAATGATATGACATTTGTGTAACATCAAAGACAAAACAAAATTAATCAATTATATCCAACAATCTCCCTCTTTGACATTGATGGCAACACACCAAGTCATAGCATAATGAAATTTTGGATTTGGCCTTGAGAACTCCCTTTGTCAATATGAGCTCTTCCTTTCATTGGATTCTATTTGCAACAATTGCTACCAAGTTCATTTAGAATATTCTCCCTCTTTCAACAAACTTCTTCTTTAAAAACTTCTCCCTCTTCGATTCTTTATTTTATTCTACTTCAAAAATTTCTTAGAGATATAATAGTAAACTTCTCCCTTTTTTCTCCACACATGCCAAAGACAATGATTTTATAAATACCAATGTACCTTAAGTATTGATTCATTTGCAATATGCCCTTGTCAATTTTGCACCAATTTATTGTTCTCCAATAGGTTCTAGTTGATGCATTCACTAAACTCTATTTAGTGAATTTCAGATAGGGGAATGACCCCTAGCTTACCTCTTAGATATAGAAATCCATCCTTAGGAAATGGCTTGGTGAATATGTCTGTAATCTGTTCTTTTATATTCACAAATTCTAATCTAACTTCTTTATTCTTCACTAATTCTCTTAAGAAATGATAGTTTATAGCAATATGCTTTGTTTTTTAATGCATTATTGGATTCTTTGATATGTTGATTGCATTAGTGTTATCACAATATATGACAATGGGAGTTTTGATCTCTACCTTCATTCCTTCCAATAGTTGTTTGAACCAAATAATGTTAAAATAATTAACTATTGATGCTACAAATTATACCTATTGACATTAAGTCAAGTTTGTTATTAGTGACAACATGTATTTAAATTCTATATGGTTACCAAGCCCATTGAATAGTCTACAATATTTGTCATGTAATTTAGTAGCCACCAAGATTCATAGTTCTTATCGAGCATTCCAGTGGTTACCAAGTAAATTCAGGTAGTGTGAAGTCCTACAGTTCTTACCGAGAAGTTCAATGGTTAACAAGCTTCGCAGTTTCTACCAAGCCATCAGATCATGTGAAGGGAAGTTAGTGTTAACCGAGTGATGAGATGATTAGTGTTTACCAAGTTTAGGTATGGTAAACATGGAATTCAGTTTCTATAAAGTTGCACAGTATCTACCGAGTTGCCAGTGTAGATTGAGTTTGAGACTACTCTGAGATGATTAGTATGGATCGAGTTTCTACTTCTATCGAATGCATGATGATGTCAAGTAATGATAGTGGATGCCATGTATGAAAACTTCACTAAGTCAGTCTTTAGAACCCAAGTGTCTTCATTTGAGC
Source organism: Cupressus sempervirens (assembly GCA_028749045.1). Taxonomy (NCBI): domain Eukaryota; kingdom Viridiplantae; phylum Streptophyta; class Pinopsida; order Cupressales; family Cupressaceae; genus Cupressus; species Cupressus sempervirens. Next base: position 291,464,655 of record CM053790.1, on the reverse strand, counting down.
CGACTTTGTAATATTGGTGTTAACTTGTATATTGAATGACTTTGTAATTTTTTAAATTAGATTGATATATATATATATATATATTGTATTGTATCATATCCACATAGAGAGAAATAGATGAATAGATGTATGTATGCATGAATGAAAAGCGAGAATGAAGAATATGTAAGAAGCATTCGAATGAGAATCAGCAATAAGTATATTGTAAGACCATATTAGCAAAGGAGTAGTAGAGTCATATCTATCACATAAAGGTGATCAGTACTTCAAAGAATCTCTATTAGCAAATTAGTTGTAAGTTAGAGATCTATTGTTTCATTCTAACAAGTGAACTAGTCCAAAATCCTCTAACAAGGTAGACTTAACAATCTTTTGTCAAATCTCTTTACCAAGTGCATACTTCATTGTATGTTTGTAAATCCTCTAACAAGGTGGAGCTAGTACTCCTTATTGCTCCTAATAGATAAAATCATTAGAAGTGATCATTGTAAGCCTTAATAGGCCAACTTTATACTATAGTATTGAAGTTTTGTGGGTATCATCCCCACCCCAATTTTACTTTCTATCTGGAAGATTTTTGGGTGACCAAATTATTGTGTTCATGTGCCATGAATGTTTATTTTTTCAATTTCTCATGCAATTAGATCTAATTTAATGAATTAATGATTATTGGGTTATTGCAATTAAGATCTAAATTTGATAAAGTTTTTAAGGTTGCTAATTCACCCCTCTCCTCTCAGTAACCTAGCATAGTCTTGAATATTTTGAACATTGCCTTTGTTGTGGATTGAGATGTACAATTTTTCTTCTTGCTTGTCTAAGATACTAGTCTTTTACTAAGAAATAATGCTCCACCACTGGTGCTTTTTCCGTCATTAATACTTCCTACCCAATTAGCATCAGTAAATACCTTCAAGTCCAAATTGCCTCCAAGTTTGTACCATAAGCCATATTCTTCAGTACCTTTCAGATATCTCGTGATTCTTTTGATTGCCATCATGTGATTTTCTCTAGGATTCATTGAGAATCTTGCCACCATACCAAACTAATGCAATATCAGGCCTTGTATGTACTACATACTACAATTTTCAAATCATTGATCTCTATGTGGTCTGATCTACTACCTTGGAATCATCATTTTTGGGAAGCTTATGTCCAATAGACATAGGGGTTTCAATAGGTTTTGAATCTTCCATTCCAAATTTCTTCAGTATCTCTTTGATATACTTGGATTGAGTGATGTAAATACCATCTTTGTTCTACTGTATTTGGAATCCAACAAAGAATTTTATTTCACCAAACATGGACATCTCAAATTCTTTACTCATTTCTTCTTAAAATGTTTTGCATAAGTCATCATTTCATGTAAATAGATTATCATCAATCAATATTTCTACCAACATAATCTTCTTATTTGGTCCTTCTTTGATATATAGACTATTTTTGTCATTTTTCCTTTCAAAACTAATTTGTGCCAAGTAATTATGTAGTCTTTCATACCAAGCTCTAGGAGCTTTCTTGAGACCATATAATACTTTGTGTAACTTGCAAAGCATGTATCTTTTGCTAGGATCTACAAATCCTTTTGGTTGTTCAATATAGACTTCCTCATTAAGAATTTCATTCAAGAATGAAGATTTAACATCCATTTGATATACTTTAAATCCTCTATGTAGTACATATGCTAGTAAAGTTATAACACCTTCTAGTCTTGCCACAAGAGAAAAAGTTTCACCATAATCAATACATTCTTCTTGAGAGTAACTGTTGCACACTAATCTTGCTTTATTTCTTGAAAATTTTCCATCTTCATTCAACTTATTTCTAAATACCCACTATGTACCAATTACATTTTTGTCCTTGGGTCTAGGAAAAAGAGTCCAAGTTGTTTTGTTCTTTTCTATCTATTTTATCTCTTCATTCATTGCTTCAATCTAACTTTCATTTTCCAAAGCATCTTTAACACTTCTAGGTTCAAATTCAACAAGTAAACATGTACCTTTTAATTTTTCAATTGTCATTGTTCCATCTAATTTGTTTCTAATGATCTACTCAGGTGCATGATGTCTTTTGATATATCTTGCTAACATAGGCTCTTTGGTCTTTGAATGAGTTCCACCATCTTCTTGAATTTTAGTTTCAAGCTTGAGTCCTTCTATTTGTGACTTGGGTCCATCAAGCTTAGTTTGAACTAGCTTGGTAGCCTCTGATTGTGACTGAGGTCCTTGCAGCTTGGGTTGCACTGTCTACAACTTGGTAACTATTGAAGTTTCTAGGGACTCAGGAGATGAAGCTTCTTTTCTCTTAGATAGATTTTCTAGGGTATCAGGTTTGTAGTAAACAAATCATCTATAATCTTTAGCTTCCTTGTTGCTTTCTTCTTCACTCTTTTATGCAAATTTTTCAATTCTGACATGTGCACTTTCTATGATTTTGTGAGTAGAAAAATTCAAACATATATATGCTTTACTTCTGTAGGAGTATCCTAGAAATATGCCTTCATTACCTTTTACATCAAATTTTCCTTTTCTAGATTCTTTCAATATATAACATTGTTTACCAAATACTTTCAAGTAACTTACATTAGGTTTGTAGCCATACCATAGCTGATAAAGTGTTTTGTTTTAATCTTTCTTCAACTAAATTCTATTCAAGGTATGAACTATAGTGTTGATAGCTTCCTTCCAATATTTGAGAGCAACATTATTTTCAATCATTAGAGTTCTTGTGCAATCCATGATAGATCTCTTTCTTCTTTCTTCTATACCATTCTGTTGTGGTGTACTAGGGGTTGATACTTGTCTTTTGATTCCTCTTTCAATGCAAAATTATTGAATTCATGGGAGATGAATTCACCACCTCTGTCTGATCTTAAGCATTTTAACTTCTTTCTTGTTTCTTTTTCTACTCTTACTAGATACCACTTGAACATTTGAAAGGCTTCTGATTTTTCTTTTAGGTACATTAATGTCATCATTCTAGAGTAGTCATCAACAAAAAGAATGAATTTTTTTTCTCCATTATAGCTCTCTATTCCAATAGGTCCACATAAGCTTGTATGAACAATTTCCAAGACTTCTTCTAACTGATAGTCTTTGCTTTTGAATCTAATCTTTCTCATCTTACCAATTTGGCAATTCTTGCATAGACCCATGTTAGGCTTCTTCAAACTAGGAATACCTATTACTCTTCTATGTTTGTTTATCTTAACTAGATTATCAAAATTCACATGACATAGCCTTTTGTGCCATAACTAGCTTTTCTCTACTTGAGCAATAAAGCATGAACAATTGTTGAGATTAAGATAAAATAGATTTTTTTTTTTTTCGCTTGCCAGATCCAACCAAATTTTATTTCCCATCCAGTAGTTTTTCCTATCCATTCATAAATTCTACCTTGAATTCAATGTTATTTAGTTGTTCCACACTCAGTATATTATGCTTTTGTCCTTTAACCCAATAAGCATTGTCACATACAAATTCTTTGGTCAATAAGATACATCCTTTTCCTTTTATGTTACAAGGTTCATTGTTTCCAAATCATACACTACCTCCATCATAATATTCCATATGCTCAAATTTTATTTAGTCACCAGTCATATGATGTAAGTAGCCATTGTCAATAATTTATATATCATTTTTACTAACATGAGAGATAAGTGCCATTTTGTCTCATTCATTATTAGATTCATCTTTCATAGCAATATACACCATTTCATCTTCACTATTATCAAAATCTTTAGCTATAAAAAAAGATTTCTTACCTTTGTCCTTGAAGTTTTTGTTGTTCTTGGAGTCCTTGCCTTTATGCTTGTTTCTTTTCGTCTCATCCTTGATTTCCTTGTTTGGACACCTACTAGCAATGTGACTAACTTCTTCACAAGAAAAGTAGATCAAAGGAACTTTACCTTTGTACTTTCATCTGCTTTTGGAATACTTCCTTGCAAGCAGGGGTTCAATAACTTCAAGATCACTATTTGAACTTTCTTCTAATGTTCCATCTTCTTCACTTCCTAATTAATTGGATTTTGAATTTTTACCCTTTTCTTTGAGTGTGAGTTTAGCTTTGAATGTAGATTCAATATTCTTCGAAGTAGGAACATAGTTATCATAGTTATCTAATTCAAAAGCTATCAATCTTCCAACTAGAGCATCTAAACCTATTTTTTGTTTAGATCACATCTCTTTTCTTGAATAGAAGACACTCTAATTGCATAAATAGGAAGAAGATTTCTAAGTACTTTACTTACAACAATTTCCTCCTTAATGTCTCCTCTAGATGCTTCGATTGCACTTACACTAGCCTTGATTCTTTCCACATGTTTTATAATGTTTTCATCTTCTCTCATTCTCATTTGATCAAATTATCCTCTAAGGCTTTCTACTTTGCCTCTCCTTACATTGTCATCTCGTCCATATTTCAAAAGAAGTTTTGCATTCCTTTACCTCATCAAATTTGGCATAACTAAGAGTAGATGCAATGTTAATCATCATGATATTATGATTCTTCTTTTCAGCAATATCTTCAACTAATAATGTTCTAGTGGGAGTTTTGTATTCAACATTAAGATATTTGCAACCTGAATCATTGATGATCTCTATTCAGCTTGAAAATCTTTCTTTTGTAAGACAATCCTTGCCATGCTACAAAATTGTCTCTGTTTAGCTTGGGAATCTCTCTTTTGTGAGACATCCTAATCTTTAGCTTAGGTCCTTGAAACCTTCTCTACAAGCACCAAGAGCTCTGATACCAATTGTTGGAAATATAAGAGGTGTAACTAAGAGGGGAGGGGTGAATGAGTTGCTACAAAAATAAATTCTAGATCCCTTAGATGTTAATACAAAATGTAAATAGATAACTTAATACTATTGAAGCTTGGTAAACACATAGAATTTTTTAACTCGGTAATAACTAGATTAGCTCAGTAAATTATTAACAAATAAACCTTTAGATGTTATCTATGATTATCATTACTTTAACTTAGTTGGAAAAACATAAAAGAAAATAGCATGAACACATTTGACACCAAGATTTAACATGGAAACCCAATTTGGAAAAAACCACCAATTGCAACTAGTTACTATTTTTCACTCTTCTAAAGTGAGATCTATTAGGAGCCAACCTTGTTAAAGATTACAAAACACACTATTAGGTGTGACCCTATTAACAGATTTAATCACCTTGTTAGGAGTGGCCTTGTTAGAGTTCTTGAGAAAAATTGAATGAAATTACCACCTTGTTAAAGGATTTCTAAATAGTTGTTAAGCCACCTCTATTAGGAGATTTAGATCACTGCTACAATAGTTAGAGAGTAACAATAAGATGACTTGAATTGAATGCAATTGAATTGCTGATTATAGATCTTTATTCTAGCTTGTACTTGATCCTTCCTGATTGAATATATCTTTACTACTCCATAAGGATATTCTGCTTATCCTTCAAATTTTCTTCCTCTTCTCATCATTAAATCTTCAATCACATCATCATATTTGCACACTTTAAAATCACAACTTGACTTTATACTTATATCTTCCACTATGTCAAGTCAGCTCAAATACAACTTAGAATAATCAATATTCATCACCTTAGTCAAATAGAATCAATAGATAAATCAATTAAGCTTAGTATGCCAAAATAAGAAAATCTTTCATTAGCCAACCCAGCTTGATATAAACTAACTCAAAAATGATTTCCTTTGTCAACCAATAGAAGCTCGGTTAGCATTGGAAACTTACAAAAATAATTTGGCAACCAAGTGAGCATGGTTAGCATTGGTCTCATCCAACTTTCCTTCATTAACCGAGTGAGCTCATTTAACACTCACTTTCTACAACTTTTCCTTTGACGCTTGAGTGAACTCAATAGATACTACCTTCTAAAATAGGCAAACAGAAGAATGCTCGGTAGACATTGATAACTATCTTCACTGCCTGAGTGAGCTCAGCATTTACTGACTGATAAAGACAACACACAATTAATCAATTGTATCCAACATCATGTTCTTATGATAATGAGAGCAAATGTGATAGGGAGGTTCCCTTAAAGTACACACATCCTCAAAAAGAAAGGGTACCCAAGGAACTACCTCTAGTTAACATTGATTTTTCTTTTAATGAAAGGATATATCATATAGCTCCATCTTCATTACATGGTTTGGGCCTATTTTCCATGGATGGAATAAAGGTCTATTATAATAAAGATGTTGAATTGATCGAGTATGTAGGACCTTGTTACAATTACAACAATTGGATGTGGATTGTGCAATATAAAAAAGGTATGTGTAGGTATGCATTATCACCAAATTATATACAATGCAAACAAAATGATCAAAGTAAAATGTTTTCTATGTATATTTATAGAAGGCCAAAAGTAACAGGAAATATCATAGGATTTATAAATAGTTCTTCACCTGTCTCAACTAATAAGTTGGCGAATTGCATATTCGAGGCACACGAGGGAAATTGTGTTTTTGTGTGTGCGATAAAATCAATAAGTGCAGGGGAAGAGCTTCTAATAGATTACAATTCAATTATGTAGATACAAAAAATTCTCTATCATGGGACTGGTAAGTATAACATTTAAACCAATTGCCTCCAATTAATATTGACTCCAATATACAATCTACTTTATAATTAATATTTTTTTGGTAAGTCTATTATTTTCATTTTTCCGCTGATTGCTAAGAATTACTAATCTTTTTCACTGGGCAACATGGATAGAACACCATGCATAGGTGGGGACACACCAACTCACACACCTTCTTTAGTGAAGGTAAACCTTGATTATTGTAATTATTCAGATTATATAGAAATAAATGTCATATTATTATGTTATTTTCTTTATGGATTTGGAGTAAATTTGATGGAATTTTACCGATACTGAATTTTTTAGATATACAAATTAGTTACACCAAATTTTTCTTTGAAAACCATATGTGCAAATACAAACATTAAGTACAACATGTCAAATACTTTCATTTCACTGCTCATTGCTAAGAATTACTAATATTTTTCATAGGGCGACATGGATAGACCACCATAGACAGGTGGGGATGCACCATCTCACACACCTTCTTCAACGGAGGTAAACCTTAATTATTGTAATTGTTCAAATTATATATAAATAAATGTGGTATTATTATGTTATTTTATTTATGGCTTTGGAGTTATTTTGATGGAATTTTACTAATATTGGATTTTGCAAATATATGCCTTAGTTACACCAAAAATTACTTTGAAAACTATATGTGTAGATATAAACATTAAGTACAACATGTCAAATACTTTCATTTCATTGTTGATTGCTAAGAATTAGTATTATTTTTCATAGGCCAACATGAGTAGACCACCATGCATAGGTAGGGATGCATCATCTCACACACTTTCTTCATTGGAGGTAAACCTTAATCATTGTAATTGTTCAAATTATATAGAAACAAATGTCATATTATTATGCTCTTTTCTTTATGGCTTTCAAGTTATTTTGATGGAATTTTACTAATATTCATGTCACAAATGATAGGAAAAATCTAGAATGATAGAAGATTAGATGCAATCTAAAATATGGGTGTCATATCTACATGACATTACCCTTAGTGTTGACCCTATGTTCATGGCCCAACAACTCAAACAAAGATGCAATGATAAAATTGTTAACATTATCATTGAGTATAACAAAAGAGAGGAGAAGAGGCACTGAAAAAAGAATTGGGTTGTAGGATCAATTCTTTGAAGGTAAGTAGTAATTAATCTAAAGAAATAATAGAAGTTCAATAGATGTTTATATTTTATAGTATCTTATGGATCATGATCTAAAATATTATGTGTTCTACTTAAAAGATATGTGATAGTTGTGACACTGCATGGTAAACATGGTGAGGGTTGTAGCACAAAACCTTCGTGTATGTAACAATTTATTTTTATAATATTACTTATAATTATAGTATTATTACACCATTTAGTTTATTTAAGGCAATTACTAAGTGTTAAAATAGGACATCTAATGTTGAAAGTGAAACTGGTGCACATTGTTTGTTTTCATCAACATTAGAACACTTAACTTTTATTTTTGGAGGCTTCTAGCTAGTATCTCATTTGATCTTTATCCATTGCAAATATCTTTACTAATAATATTGTATTCTTTAGCTCATGATGAAGTGCAGATGCCTCCTTTGGTTGGTGGTCTAATATTGCCAAGTGCATTATTGGCAATAAGGAGCATGCAAACATCCTCGTCTATGCCCACTACAACTGGTAAAACCTTGTTTTGCTACTTTTTTTAATGCGGTAGTCATGCATTATTTTTTTTGTTGGGTGGATTTTATACTCATGTACTTGTTTTGTGCACTATTAGATAGACTTTCAATTGATAGAGCAACAAAGACCAGTACTACTAAAGCTGATCCATTTCTTGGAGCAATTTGTGTGACTAGTACTAGTTCATTTGCAAGGACATTGTTGCTAAACAAAAAAACTATGTTTCTGTTAACATTATGAAAGCTTCTAGGTGCTTTAAAATTGTTATTATTTAAAGTGTGATTTTAGTTTACTTATACATAACTTGTTTTGGACTAATAATCCCCTTTATGTTTTTGTAGGAAATAATGTTTTCTTTGATCATCTTTTTGATATGACATTGAGGCTATTCAGACCCACCATATGTAAAAGGTACACAGTTTCATATCATTGCTGCAACATTTTTCTTTTCTTCCATTTATTGTACTATATTAAAGTTATTGATCTAAAAATTTAATTTTTTTTTAAAGGTGGAATAAATAGGGTTCTAAATTAAAAAATCAGCTAATTACATCTGTAGACACCTAAAAATCCTTTAGAAAATAATATTTTTATTTTCTGAAAAAAAAATCCCTGATGACATCATCATTTATTAATTAATTAATTTTTATGCCATTAAATCCCTTTATCTTAATTAAAAATATTTAATTAAGGAATCCCTCCCAAAAGTGTTTAAATCTTATTTAAACATTATTTTCTTATTTATTAATTATTTAATTAATAAATTGACCAAAAATCCTAAAATAAATAAAAAATTTATTTTTTGCCCAAAACTTGGCCAATTTCCTTAAGACCACTAACCTCTTCCAAAATCTTCTAATCCTTCTTTAATTTTGATTAAAGGCTAATCCCATCATTTCCTACCCCTAATCCCAACTCAAAATATTTAATCAAGATTAAATATTAATCCTCATGTTTATTAAAAATATTTTAATAAATATCTCCTCAACCCAAACTCTTGAAATAAATAAAACTTTATTTATTTCATAAAATCTTATCCTAGGAAGTTCTAGACTCTTCTAGAAAGTCTTCATCCTCATCCAAAGCCTAGACTCTTCTAGAAGATGTCTTTAACCCTAATCCTAATCCCCTCCTAACCTTGTCACATTCCCTAAACATGGGTTAAGACTTGCTAACTCAAGCCAAAGTTAACAAATATCTCCTCCTTCACCCACCCTCATTAATTGCAATCCACTTGCCATCCACTTGCCTAGTCCTAAGCCATCTCTAACCCTTCCTCTAATCATTTTTACAACCCTAAGCAAGCTTAAAACCTCCCTAAACCCTCAAATTCGAATTTCATGGTATCTCTCACAAATATCTTCAACCACAAAACTTTATAAAGCCCACAAAGTCATAAATGTTCTTACAAAGCACTTATGAAGGCTCTTTATGAAGATTTTATCTCTTGAGCCTCCTTTGTTGACTCATCCTTGCCCTTTCCTCCATCCTCTCACCCTGTGACATGTGTCACTCCCTGATTGGTTGTAAGGAAGCACAATCCATGTGCTCTCCTCTCATGCAATCTAAGCCCTCCATGAGCTTTTTCTCATCCTTGCATCCTAGCCCTTGATCCCTCAAGCCCTTTGCCTATTTAAGGAATCCTCTCCCAAGCCATTTTAACACAATCCATGAAGTAAAGTTATAATGCTATTTTGAGAGCCAAATCCATACTAAAGCCATCTATCCACACCAAAAATTCACAATCATCCATTGAAGCCTTTGGAAGCATATTGAGCATACATCCTATCCATTTAGATAAAGCTACTCAACAAGAGAGCTTCTTATTGAGAGAGTCCATTAATGGCTCATATTCTCAATTGAGAGCTCATCTTAGTCTATCTTGAAGTTTATGAATTTTGTTTAGTTTGTAGAAGCTTTATTTAAATTTGGTTTCTATTAGCATACTAACATTTCTCATATACAACATCTTTTGAGGACCTATTTGGAAAAAAAAAATTCACACTGCCCTACTTCTGAAAAGAGCATCAAGACATATAAAGACTGTGAGGGATCAATATAGAAGGGGTCTAAAGGAGAACCCAAAGTACAATCCTCCTCCTATAATTCTACCAATGGAGTGGAATGAAATAATAGAAGATGCAAAGGAGAAAAGACTACATGATAATAAAGGAAATGAACCAACATAGGGGAAAAGAAGGTATGTCATGATAGTATTAAGTACAATGTAATCATGTACTAATTAATGATCTTTGTAGATATATAATCTAACATGTTTTAAACCATTCATAGACTGCATGACACATTAGTGGCTACAAAAGAGAGATTAGAAAAGGTTAGCCAAAACAAACTTGGCTCTAGTGGCTATATGAATCTTTAGTCTTGACTTGTAAGTAGCAGCAATGGAATTTCATATAATTGTTTTAATATAATTTTACAAAAAAAAATGTTTAATCAAACCATACATGCAAAATTGATGATATTAAGTAAAAGATACAGGGCATAGAATTCAATGTGGAGCTCGCAGTTGAAGATAAAAAAATTGCCTTGAAAGAAGGCTATAAAGTTGTGGCTACATGCCTACGCCAAGAATCTAAAATCCATGCCCAAGAATCTGGTGCACCAAATGAGACATAGGTAAATTGGTCAGATGAAAAGTAAATCAAATTGAATAGTTTATAAATTTCTTTTTTGGTGTTAGTTTTGAACATAAATTGATTACATAACAATTGATGTGCATAATATTTCACTACAACCTTCATATCCTATCAAAAGAATTGCTTGTAATGAAGGCCATGATTTGAATTATAGTGGTGGAGGTACTAATTTTTTATTGGAAATTAATTATGCAATTATGAATACAATTTAACATCTTCAATTGCAATTTGATGTGTAACCTTTTTTTGAATATTTTAGAGCAATTTGAACATCATGGTGAAGGAGTGGAGCATGTTCCAACTGTTCAACATGTTGATGTGGTGGTGGATTAAAATGTTAATGTACATGATATGGCATTGTCAGGTAAGAAAAATGCATGTTATGTTGTACTACAAAGTTAAATACTTGTAACAGTTAAAAAAAGAAAGAGTATGCCAATTCAACCCGTTTACTTGTTATTGCAACAGAGCCCTCTTTAGTGCAGTAGCCTCCTACTCCTCCAAATAGGAGGAGGCATCATAATTTGATATTACATGTGCCACAAGATGAGGAGAATGAGGAAGATATTGATGCTCCTATTAGCCTTTTTCTTAATAGGTCTCAGAAAAGAAAAAAGAAAAATTGATTTTTAAAAAATACTCTTTGATAAACCTTGTTAGATAAACTTTGTTGGATAACGAAAGAACTTTTTTAAAGTAATTATATATGAATGTTGCCTATTAATATTGATTTTTATTTCATGTTAATGAATATTGTTATGTGTTAATGAAGTCTTGATTAGTATTATGTATTAATGAATTTTATATCATATTAATGGATGTTATGTTATTGTATTGATTGAATGTTATAATTCATAAATGGATGAATGAATGAATGAAGTATAATTAGATGATAATGGGTAATTTAGATTGATGTTAGGGGGAGGGCGGTGAGGCCAAATGAGCTTCCACCTTCACGTGGCTAGCCTTGTTAAGTAAAGAATACTAAAGTATTCTTGAAACCAAGTGAAGCTCAATAACATACCAATGAATCTTGAACCTAATCCATCTACCGCTCATCTTCTCATCCTAGTAAGTCATTTTTCTACCACTTTTTGCATATTCAGTATTCTATTATTCATAATCTTGATAATGACAACCTCCATCTTATCAGTAAGTTGTTCCTATCTTATCCTTTATCTTTGAAAATGCATCTATTTCTCTCCTACTATAACTCCCTATGAATAGATGGTGTTGCATTCCACAAGCCACCATACAAACAATCTTTATTTTGAATAGGCAAAGCTTGAAACAGGCTTAAGATTGACCTTGGTATTGCTGAGTCCCATCCAAGTTTGTTATGTAACCAGCTCCAACATTGGTGAGAGTATTTGGAGGTTCATAATATGCACCTTCTTGGACTCGCATATCCTTTTTCTCTGAATGTATCAGCTATAAGGATTTTATTTTGTAGTGCTAGCCATGAGAACAATCCTACCTTAGCTAAGCACTTTTTATCCCAATGCAGTCACAATTAGATTTTTTTCTTTGGTCTTAGATATTTTCTAATTAGGTAATTATAGCCCTCCTTAGTGTTCTAGTTTCCAGTAGTCATTTGACAATTTCCTTGAACACCTCATGTCCTCCATCAACACCATTTACCTTGACCGCAATAGAAATCTACAAACCATAGTCAATGAGGACTGCTAGAACAACCTTCATTACTACATCCAAACCAAGGTAACCCATTTACTTTGTATTTGCATACCATGGAAAGACTTGTAAACTTATATCCATATTCCAACTTTAATAAACTAATTTCTCCTCTTTCTCTTTTGGTGCTCAGAATTGGTATTGTTATTCAAAGATGGTAGCAGAGAAAGCAACATGTGAGTATGTGATATTTAAAGGTAGCATTCATTTGATAACATTTTAAATTGCATTTAATTTGAGCAACGAGCATATTAAACCATAATTGGGTGACAAAATGTTTACTAATTTCTTTCTTAAAACTAGGTTTTTATGAGGCCATAATACTTCATCAAATCTTTAACATCATCTCTAAAATGGAGGCCATAATTTTTTTCAAAAAAATAAGGTTCCATCACTACTAACTCTTCAATATCCTTCTAAGAGAGGTGACATTATATAATTTGTCAATTGAAATTCCAATCTAAAAAACCATTCTTCGTCGCATCTACCATTCAATATATTTGTAAAATGAATGAAAATGAAGATCACATCGCATTTTAGGGGTTTATTCACCTTTTACATGTTTGGAAGATTACAAAAAGGTCATAATATGTGTGGGTGGTCTAAATTTAGATCCACTTTGGAAAATTTCATACATGGTTTTAGTAGGTAAAACATCTGATTTGGCAACATAGGATACTTGTAGTCATTTACAAATATTTAGAAATTGCTTGAACTTGGGGCAATATAATTTTGTCCTAGATTGAGTTAAAAGGTGGGCAAAAGGTAAAGAAGGGAAGTGTTATTTGCATCGGAAGGAATAACTATGGAAAGCAATTTCTAATATATAGAAATTGGTCAAGTTTTTGTCTTTCGCAATATACTAATGAAACTGAACTTTCAATCTAAATAATTTTTAGGAGCTAAGTGAAGACTTGACTGGTGGCAATAATATTGTAGGAATGTACTTTTAGGAGCTAAGTCAAGTTATCTATCAAGATGTATTGTAGGAATAATATTAGTGTCAATATTTGTAAAGTACAAGACTAGATATGATTCTATTCTTTCCTCTATCACAAACAAATCACTCAATTCCAATAGAGTTCACATGTTAACAATTAAAAATATCAAAATGTCAAAAACTCCATCCTAGCTAATGAGGATGGGATTCCTAATTTACTAAATTCAACCAAGTTCAAGATCATTCCGTGTCAAGTCACTACCATACTACAATCCTCATCAAACTTAAGATGAATCAATATGCATTCATGTTTCATTCTGTCTAATGTGGAAATAAATTAGTGTAATGGAAAAATATATTCTAATCACACAAGAAAGATCGAACATATATGTTCAACAAGTTTCAGGAGGAATTCTTAGATTCAATTACAAATGGGATGTTTGGAAGATGGTTTGTAAGTATAATTATATTTTTCATCAAAGTGTAATGTTATCCTATAGATGATTGATGTTCTTCTAAAGAAGAATTCCCTCAATACCATTATAGTTACATAGTCAAGAAGAATACCATTTTTTTTAATCTCATCTTACTTAACCTTAGATTTGACAACATGGAGTTAAGTACCTGTATTCCACTACCTCAAACTAATGTATTAGATCAAGTGATTTTTAATATAGAAACGAAGATATCTTATTTTCCTTTGGAGTCCTTTACCTTCAAGGATATTGATGAACTTTCAATTAGTGGTATAGTTGAAATAGAAGTTAGAGATGTGGTCTAGAAAAAGAATATGAATTTTAAAGCATCCAATCTTTATCATACATTCAACATGAATAAGAATATTTAAAATCTCATGAAGAGTTTGATGGAGAAGAATCATTAGGATGAGAAACATAGAGAGCCATATAGGAACCATTGAATGGTTTGGGGATAAAATCTATGGATGTATCAATAAATTTCCTTATTTGAATGCAGGTATAATGTTTGTTTTGTGGAACATTTAAACTTTGAATCAATTATGTTTTTGAATCCTCTGATCAAGTAGACACCCCTATATTGTAGATATTTTTGGGAACTATATCAATAATGAAGAAGGGAAATAATCTAATGAATGAATCCAATGAGGTTAACTATCATTATCACTATATCCCAAGCTAGTACTTAAAATCATCAAATGATGATCCCCTCTATGGAAAAGGTGTCTACCTCAACTCTTTGTTTTTACAATACAGTTCTAAAAACTAGAAAGGATTTTGAGATTACAAATGTTCTTTATTCTTAAATTTGATTTCCAATTGAGAAATAAGTCTAAAGTTTTATTAATAAAAGAAGAAGATTAATAAAACAAAGAAAGATCATATGTTCTGGGAAGCTGATACTTAGAAACTAGATTCATTATTTGCATTAGTACAAAATTCTCCATATAATGAGTTATATGAGGGATGTCCAATTTGTGGTTTGATTTATTCCCATCCAAACAATGGAAATAATGTTGAAATAGAGGATATTGGTATGTTTGACAAGATTCTAGAAGTTAAGATCAATAATATTCAAGGTGGTGTTGATGTGATCCAAGAGATCTCAAAGATTTAGGATGATATATGTTGTGTGATCTATTATTCAAAAATCCTTCTCATCTCACATATGTCAGTTTAGTCATTCTACCGAGTTTGCAAGTGCTACACAAATGCATCATTTTTTTGCATAGGTGCCTATTTCTCTTAGTTTGTTGATGGATTTTTATGATCATTTTGCAACAACATAAGGTACAGATACTTACCATGTTCATATTTGAGTTAGAAATTTTTGCTCTTTGTTTGCTTGGATTTTGCATTCCATTTTTGGCTTGTCTCTATTTTCTCCAATGAATCTATTTTGTTGATTCATCTTGCATTTATTGCCCAATAGGTAAGGTACTAATCTTTATGGAGATTCTAAATCTTTTTAGTAAGAATTGATCCATTCAAAGAAGAGCATGCAATGTTGATAAACCAATTAACACATATCTTAAGGAGGGTAAAGATATTTTTTGAAAGACATGAATAAAGGATTTAGAACCCAATGCATGGCATTAATATAAGAAATGACTAATTGTACACTTATCCAAAATTGAAATAGAAAGTATTCTACATGTTCCTTTTATTTGCAAATGGTGCACTTAGCTTTGGAAACAATTAATAATTTTGATCTTAATTTTGGGGCTAGATATCAATTTGTGTATCCTTGAAATGAACTCAAAAATTCAATTCCTATAGTCTATTTCCTCTTTCTTCATTCTTTTTTAGCCTTCATGATTCTATCACATTTACTTTGAATGTTTTCCTTCTTTACCATAATAGCCTCACATGTTGAAATGGACTCTTGTTTATTTAAAATACCAATATCCCCTTCCATAGGGCTCCTATCATCACAAATATTCTCTAGAATTTCTAGTAGTGGATCCCTTGTAATAGCACTGACACTCCCCTAGAGAACAAATTGAACACCATCATTTCCTTGAGTTGTATCACTAGCCTTGGAATTTTGGTTCAAACTAGAATTAGATGGTCTTGAAGAGAACATTGAGCTATTCATCCAGTTAGGAACTCCTTTCACTTTTTCAGTCTCCTTGATTTCATCATTGGTTGTTACTTCATGCCCTAGTGGATAAATTAGTCCCACAATTAGGACATCATGATCTTATTTTTCTTCTAGTCTGACATAGTGATATAGATCATATGTGCCACACCAATTGGCTCTTCTGTTACACTTAAATTCATCATTCCACCATTAAAACAAGAGAGTTTTCAAATTTCATTTCAGGAGTAAATCTTAATGAAGTTTTTAGTACCTATTTGTAGAATGAAATAAATGCCAAAGTAATGTGTTTCTTCCAACTTACTTAACTGGTCATTTGGGAAATTTCAATCCAATAATATAGCTCATGTCTGGTGATTGGTGGGCATGAACTACCAAGTTGTGATGAAGAGGATAATTTTTGGCCATCACAACTATATCAGTGGTAACTATGACTCCATCCTTTGTTTTAACATGGTTTTTCTCAACCTCAAACACATGGTAGCCTTTATATACAAGACTAGAGGATAGTGTCCACTATCTACCAAAAAATTATTGGGTAAATATGTTTAGCCACTTATATTGATGGAAAATATCTTAGTTTTATCTGAATCTCTCCATTCCCACTAGCTCTATTTCGCTATATATTCAGAACTACTATTAAGAAGTAATCCATTTTTATCTTTTTTGGTTGATATTTGATTTCTTTTGCACATTTAAATATTTTATTGTGAAGACTCTAAATAGAAAAATTAAGAGAAGGTTTTATTGTCATCAATTTGATGTATGCAAAATATTTGCTTGTGAAACATTAACATTCCAAAAATTAGGGAAAAAATAGATTTATTGCAAGCATGGATTTAATCTTTAGCCAAAGTACAAAAGTTGAAGTGTGGATAAAGTCATGTTACATGGAAAGGATGAGAGTACAAATTGAAAGGATGTTTTGGATTTTTTTGCACTTAAGTTCTTTGTATTTTTCATTCAACTCATATGTGATTAACACTTTACAATGATAATTGAGTTTACTAGAGAGATGGTACTTGTATTAGAGCCAACACATAAGAAATAATTAAGTTGTGGTGAGAACATTTTAAAAGAATGGACAATAATGGATAAGATTTGTAAATTGCTATACTACTTCCTACCTATAAAATTGCCTATTGACATAGCCATTGTAATGCACGTGATGCAATTGTTAGTATTGAATAACCTCGGTTGCACCTACAGATTTAGGACTTACCAATGTAACTAATTTATGAAAAGAAAACATAGATGGAAGCTTTTTGGAATTAGCATTAATGATTAGTTAAACCATTCCTGCTGGTCCTTTATCAAGAGCTTATGCTTCTCTATGTTGAAAATATAAAGCATAAATTAGTTGTAAACAATAAAGTTTTGTGGCAAGGAAGGATTATGTTTCTCTCAAGGTTAAATTAAAAATTTAATGATAATTATGTTTTAAGTCTAAAGTGTTTTTGCACTATCGGTGGATTGTTGTTGATGGAGAATGGAGAGCTTGTCTTGAAAATGGTGGACCAATTCAGTTTCTTGGCTTCAATGGTATTATCAATTGTGTTATATCTTAGATTCTCTCTCATGTTCTGTCCAAGTATTCTACTTTTTGTTTCATCAATTAATTTTTTGCATATTTTAAATAAAAGAAATCCTTTTCTCACAAGGAATGACACTAGCTTATCCCTATTCTAAATCCACTTAATCTACTTTTCAAGG
The DNA here is from genome assembly GCA_028749045.1 of Cupressus sempervirens. NCBI lineage: Eukaryota > Viridiplantae > Streptophyta > Pinopsida > Cupressales > Cupressaceae > Cupressus > Cupressus sempervirens. Next base: position 291,446,821 of record CM053790.1, on the reverse strand, counting down.
GAGTTGATTTTCCCTCCTTATCATGAACTTTGTCATGACATATCCTTATATTTTTATGGTTGATGTGCTAATTCCTGTAATTTTAATGGGGATTGTATTGATGGAAAGTGTGACTATTTTGTTGGATATGATGGTGAAAACTATGTCACACATAAGTAACCATGCTCTTTTATGTTTTCTACAAGAAAGGGCCTTTCATCCATTCCAAACTTGAACCTATAATGATATCCCATAAATTTCCCTCATTAATGTCTTTGTTTTGTATAATCTTATCTAATATAAAGCAAACTTACTGTAGGAACTTGTCCTACTGGTTGTAATGGTTGTGGCCATGCAAGTGATATGGGATTTGGATATCTCTTTTTTCCCTTTTCTGATGGAATGATAAACTAGATGTATTGGTGTTCTTTCATGTGGATGCTCTCATTTGCATTTTCTCAGTGTGATCCCTCCTTTGTTTCCAACTATGAAACTCACTACAACTAATTCCAAACATTCACCATAACATCACTAATTTGGTAAATCATTTTCCTTCCATCCTATGGAACAATCTTAAGGCTTCTCCATAAAAACTATTAAGATCACAAAACCTTTACAAAGTACTCCAATAATCATATCCATGTATCCTAACTAGTAAGTCATTAGCTATCACAGTTTGAGATGATATTTCTAAAAATTTCAAATCAGATTTCAATTGTATTTTAATAGAAACCAAAAGATGTATTTAATACCTAATGTAAGGTTACTTTGTATCTTTAATGTAAGTTTTGAATGTGATTTTCCTAACATTGATATGCCACTTTTTGGTGAATGACGACAGTCTCATGACTGACTATGATAAGAACATGTTTCTAAGTGAAAGGTTGGGGATTCATACCTTTGGGTATATTTTTACTAGTGTATGCACTAAAATATTAGATATCATTTATACATGAAGAAATGATTTGATTAAGTGTTTATCCTTTAATTGGACTTGTGCAATTTTTTGTGTTTTGATTGGACATATTTTTTTGTAATGGCACAAACAACTATATAAACCAATTTTTAGCTGACCTAAGGATAGATTACAATCTTTTGGAGATAAGGATAAATCTATATGTAGATTCCCTATGTAATTACATGCAGCCAATCAGAAAATGGGGAGGTTAAAGCTATAATATGGATGAATCTCAATCATAGATTCATACCTAACCCTAAGTCTCCTAGTCTTCTTAAGGAGGATGAAGCCTTAAACTCTTTATGATAGGTAATTTAATTGGAGATGAAAACAAGATAGTTTGCAAAGCATTCAAGGTGACTTAGAAGTAAGATTGAATTGTAGAATCAATCAGAGAAGAACAAAGGTTCGAGAAGGATACAACATTGAGACATCTGATCATGAAGGATCAATTTGGATATTGTTTAGAGGTGATCTATTATTAAGCAAGCAAGTGCCAATCATAGGATCTATGTTGAGACATTTTAGGAAGTGATTTTAGGCAAATATCTTAATAGAGAAGTCCTAATAGGCTGTTTGAAATCCTTTAACAGGGTGCTTACTTAGTTGTAAGTTGAATTCCTCTGACAAGGCACGCTTCTAACAGAGTGTTGAAATCCTCTAACAAGGTAGGACTTAACAATCTTTGTAAGCCTTTAACAAGGTAAACCTTTCATAGGGTAGACCATGATTCATGGTCAAAACATTGTAACCTTAATTGGATACACTTTATAACTGCAGTAGTGAAGATTTGTAGGTGTCATCCCCACCCTGATTTTACCTTCTCACTTGGAGGTTTTTTGGGTAATCATATATGGTGTTATATGTGTGATTTCTTACATGCTTAAATGACTTAGATGTATGTGCTTTGCATGTTATTCTAGTTTATCTATTCAATGCATGAGATGGATGTGCGGAGAAAGTTTTATGGGTTCATGTTTTAACTGTTGATTCACCCCTGGGCCCCTCTTTCAAAAGTTTACTCTTTCTACTTGTAATTCCAAAATTGGTATCAGAGCTTTGATTTCTAAAAGAGAAGCTTTATAGCTTTGAGGAAAGATCTTGAAATGGAAGTCTACAAGTTGGAAAAGACTATTGAGAACCAAGAGATTGAAATACATCTTATACTACATCAACTAAATGAAGCTAGAGATGCTTTGAAGAGTTCCTTGAAGAGAAGGATATAAATTGCTATTATGGAGAATGACACACAATACAAAGAGATAGACACCACTAAACTATTTGTAGATAGAGACTCAAATGAATTTGATGCAGTAGTTGTAGATCTAATAGAAAAGAACAAAATCTAAGCTTAGGAAATCAGAAATCTCAAGTTAGAGCAAGAATCACAAGCCATACTGGTATGTGAGATGGTTGAACAAAAGAAGAAAGTCATGGAAGACAAAGTCATGATTGAAGAAGACAAAAGAATTTTAGCTAACAGACTGGAAGAGAAGTCAATAGATCTAACCAAGATTTCCAACATGAAATTGGATACTCTAAGTCAAATGAAGAATGCCAACTATGAAATGAACATGAAGGATATTGAGATAACTACATTGAAGTTGCAGAATGAACAATCGTAAAATGACCTAAAGAGAGAAAAGGAATTTGCTAAAAGTTTCAAAAAACCAAATGAAGCTATCAAATACTTTGAGCAACTACTGAAATCCCCTAGATCTAACAATGACACATTTGTACTAGGATACATAAGCACTAAAGAAGGAGAGTCATCTAAAAGTGATGAAGAAAGGAAAAACAAGGGTAAGAACTCCAAACTTACTTGTCATAATTGTAGTAAGAAAGGACATATTGCTAATGTGTGCAGGAGAAAGAATATAGACTAAAATGCTAAGCCAAAGATCATGGTTCATTGCCACAAGTACAACAAAGAAGGTCATCAGGCACATGAATGCAGAACTAGGACCATGAACACATAAAGATTTGAAGGTTATTGCTACAACTGTTAGAAGTATGGACATAGAGCTTTTGAATGCAGATCCAAATCCATGTGGGCATCAAACAAGCAAGCAAAGGTAAAGAACAATAGAAACTCTTATTATTGGGATTACAATACAAGATATAGTTGTCATTATTCTCAAGAATATGGAAATATTTTTGAGAATTGTATTAGAACACACTTCAATAGTAACTACAAAAGGTAGTTGAGTCAAACCATATGCTTTAGTTGTTTGATGAGTAGTAACATCAGTAAGTATTGTCCAACAAGGTCAAAGGCACCAAATTTTAAATTTGACAAAGGCAAAGGCATGGTAGATGTTGAACACATTAGAGATGAGATGTACAAGACATGGAAAAAGAAGGATGATTGAAGCACATCAAATGGAGAAGAGATGACTTCGAATGGGTTAGGTGATCACACCTCATCAAACTAGGCAATCAAGAGGTATGTGCGACTGAAATCTAAAGTATTATATCATACATCAATTCCAAAAGAAGTTAGTAGTAAAAGGACTACATTAACATGAATAAAGATGCAAGATGTTGAAAATTCAAGTTAAATATTTAAGTTTCTCATGTTGTTGCCGAGCATGAAATGTTTTCAATGGATACAGAGTGGAATGCTAGTTGATGCTAAGCTAGTAGTCTAGCTAGTAGATGTCAAACTTGTAGTAGCTATTGAGTGAAGGAAATATCTATGGATGTCAAGTAATTCTAAAAATGGTTGATGCCAATCTTACAGATGTGTAAGCACTTAGCATCAAATGCAAGGTTTTCAAAGGGTATATGATCAATTTCTACTCATTTTTCATCATTTTGAATTTGAGAAAAAGAAAGTAGAGTAGGAGGTGACTCATGAACCAATTCAAAGCATTTACAAAGATTTCAGCAAGGATCTAACATCAACATTCATATTTTACAAGGTATTTTATCATAAGCTGAGCTACATAATTTACTTTTGCAAAAACCCTAGATTGATAGAATGATGTCTAGTTTTAAAAATGTAGAAGGGAAAGAGGTTTTGAATGTCTAGTTGGTTAGTAATGAAGTGAAACAACCTATATTTAAGGTCATTCCTAACATTGCCTACAAACAAGGTCCTTCTAGCACTCTGTTAATGATCCTGCCAAATGTCATTATGGTTCAAGACGTTAGGAAATGTTATAATGGGAAGATTGGTAGCATTGGATACTTAGAAATAAGAGAAACTTATGATATATTATGTGAAAATGGTGTTCTAAAGGAAGAGTACAAAATTTTTGAGAGAAAGGGTTTAACCCATGCCCCATATTTTCTAAGAGTTTTAAAGACTAAATAGATTAGAATAATGTTAAGCAAAATACATGATGGATGCTTATGTCTAGAAAGTGGATTGATTAAGATATCAAAGAGGATAATTCATAGGGTTACTAGCTACCTAGCCTAGATCGGCTCAAGACTCCGAGGGGTGACTCCAAGGAAGTAATAGAGACAAACACTAGAGCAAAATGGAACAAGAGAGGGATGAAAATTAATACTATCACTGATCCACTACTAGACTTTTCTATTAGGGTAATCTCACATAAATTATATCAATCTAGTAGATTGAAAAATATACCCTACATAGCTATGGATGTGGGCTATAAAATTGTGAAGAAAGATCATATTTATGATCTAGCTAAGCTATAGTTACAACAATTTATGGGAAATCTTGGAGCCATCAGAAAGACCAAGAGTGCTCAACGTAAGTTTGGTGCAATACTAGTCTACATATTCTTATATGTAAAAAATACATTTCCATCTTTTGGCATTGTAGGATGGAAGGCTAACATGTTAGTTGTGGTGTAGATCAATGAGTTTATTGAGCAGATTTTGAAACATTGATGACTAGCTACTTTGAAGATTTTATGAAATCTATGAAAGAAAGAATGAGGATAGCTATTTCATTGGTTGAGAAACATTACAATGATAAATTTTCTCTTGTTGATACTAACTACACATATGGGTAAGTAGCCACACCAAGGGTCAGATGGTTAAGACCACTTGGGTATGAAATAAATGTTGATGAAGCATCAACAACCATAACTATACTCCTAGTAGAGGAGATTGACAAAACTGCAAAGATATTTGGCAACTATGATATGGTAAAGTCAAAGATTACCATGGAGTTGAAAACTACCTCCACACTCAAGAATAAATATAAGCTAGTAAAGAAGCTAAAGGCTAAATTGGGTGAGGGTGTAGATGAGGAAGAGGAAGAAGATGAAGAGGATGAAGAGGAAGATCAAGAAAAAACTCAAGGACCTCTTGCATTAGCTCAAGGCTTGGGAGAGGATAAAGAAGAGGAGGGAAAAAAAGGTTCTAAGGGAGAAGAAGCCATAGAAGAACCTAATCATGCATGGCCAAGGAAGAGGAGGGCTAAGGCAAAGAAAATTGTAAAACCAAGCCCAGCCAAGCCTATTACTCCTACCACAAGAGCCAGCACAAAAGAAACAACATAGAAGGCCAAGGAGAAGTCTAAGCCTACAAATCAAGGAAGTCACATGGAGAAGAAGAGAAGAAGAAAATATATTGCACAACCTAATTTAGATGAAAAAAGGACATAATTAGATTATATTAGCCAATTCAAAGTGGTAAGTCACAAACTACTTTTTGATCTTGAAAACCTATGTGATAATGTCAAGAACAATGTAAATTTATCAGGTTTAAAGAATTTTGAATTTGATAAATTGTGAAGAGATGAAAAGAGTCAAGTGGAAGAAGCATTATATGCTATGATGTCTAAGTTTAAGAATACTCCACTAGAGTTTTCCAACACAATACCAAAAGGCTTATATGATATTGTTGAGAAAAAGTGGCATTATTGCTTGAATTTAGAGAAACAAATCAGAGAATCAACATTAGCTCAAGTGATGCCAAAGCTAACAAAGGGATAGATTGCTAAGGCTGTTAACAGGTATGTTTTTAGGTTTACACCTAAGTATAAAGCCTTTAGCATTCTTCAATATAATATTGAAGATGTGGTTAAGAAATCAACTAACATATGGAAAGTAATCTATGGGTTAGCCATTGTGAAACAAGGAAAAGTTGATCCCTCTAAAGAGAAACATGATGATAATGATGAAGATAAACAAGATGGTAAGGATGATGACAAGGATGATGATGACATGTAGGAAGATGATAAGATAGATGATACTATTGGGGAGGAACTAGAAAAACAAGATGATGGCACAACAATAACTGAGTAGCAACAAGATAAATAGAGTGTGCAAGACACACAAGTGTCAAGTGTTAGTCCCCCGCATGACACAACCAAGTCAACTAAAACTATCATAGTTAAGGATGTTCCTCATGCTTCAGCTTACAACACCAATCCATTTATTGTAGATTACTTGAAATAGATATTGGACTAATCTACACTACAAGGAAAGTTATGTGAAAATCCAGTTTTGGTTAGTGTAGATGAGCTCCAGAATGTAGTAATTGATATCACAAGGGACAAGGTGAATCCATAAGAACCACCTTCTACCATCCCTTAACTTAGTCAAGTGCAACCTTTAATTCAAATACTAGTAGATACATCTACTAAGGTTGACACAAGTGTTAAAGTTGACATGGTTGAAAAGAAGTTGATTGAGGTAGAAGAGAAAGACAAAATTGGACAAGGTGGTATTCAAATACTAGTAGATACATCTATACATAAATCACAAGAACAAGGTGGTATTCAAATCATTTTGATAGATAAGAGAAGATCTAAAGAGAGTGAAGATACACCTAAGGTGAAGGAGCAAGAGGCCATCCAAGCATTGGTAACTCTACAAACATTTGGCACTCCTTCCACACTAGCTCTTTAGAAATCGAGCATAGAAGCCATACCATTGCAAATCTTAGTGCCTGGCTCCATATCTTCTAAGGTTGAAAAGCTAACTCACTATGGTGATATCACTCTTGATGAAGAGAAAATAATGTCTAAGTTTGATTATGATGCAATGATGCTAGATCAAGTAGGTATTTTGCAACAAGCCTTAGAGAAGAAGAAACATCAAGAAATGCTAAGGAGAGAATATAGGAAAAACCAAGCTATTCAAGACATTAAAGAAATATTTTAAGATGCATTTAGTCTACCTACTCCTGAAGAGACCAAGCCACTGATTGAACAACTCACATATATAGCAGAAAAGGTCAATAATGAAAACATTGACACTAGTGCAAAACTTTTAGAATGGTCTAAGAAGAAATTCCAAGGAAAACTAAATGAAAAGATATTTGGTGAGATAGCACTGATGCAAGTTGCATTGGCAACAAAGGTTGAGGATGTGAATAAGGTACTTGACAATGTATTCTCATTGTACACCAAATTGTGTCACTAGTACATTTGGGCCCATTTTTTGACCATTATTGGTTGAAATTTTGATCCAGGTTGGTCGAAATTTGGACCAACCAATTGGTCAATATTTTTCTCATCAAAATTTTGACCAACTTACTAGTTGGTCAAAAACTTTGAAAATTGCTGGCACAATTTTTCCCAAACATTGGTCAAATTTTTGACCAATGCTGGTAGAAAACTGCACAACATTGGTCAAAATTTCAACGAATGCTTGGTGGAAAACTACCAAGAATTGGTCAAATTTTTGACCAATGCTTGGTAGAAAACCCCCAATTATTGGTCAAAATTTTGACCAATACTTGGTTGAATTTTTTTTGACAAATTAGTAGTTATGAGATAATCAATCAAGAGGAAATAGTTGAAAGCTTAGAGTGAAACATTTTTTAGATGATCATATGAAATAAAATGGGCATGAAAGTAGAAAGAAATTAGAAAGACATTGTGTATAGATGAGGGCATGGAATGGATGGTTTTGGAGCACTCAGCACAAACACTCAACATTCATTACATATCATGATTCAAGATCAAATGGGTGTGTGGGATTATATGCACAGTGAATAATAAAGGAGGGCATTGAACCCTTCCTAAGGCTCACACTTATTGAGGTCCACTTCAGCAATGGCCCTTCTTGTGAAATTTCTATCTAAAACATTATCTCATTAGAAAGGTTGTAGACAACAATTTCACAAGAAGGGCCATTGCTGAGGTGGACCTCAATAAGTGTGAGCCTTAGGAAGGGTTCAATTCCCTCCTTTATTGTTCACTATGCATATAATCCCACACACCCATTTGATCTTGAATTATGATATGTACTGAATACTAAGTGTCTATGCTGAGTGCTCCAAAACCATCCATTTCATGCCTTCATCTATACACATTATCTTTCTTGTTTCTTTCTACTCGCAAACCCATTTCATTTCATATGATCATCTAAAAATTGTGTCACTCTAAGCTCTCAACTACTTCCTCTTAATTGATCATCTCATAACTACTGATTTCTCTAACATAATCATTTTTTTCCTGACATGTCACCTACTACTATAGTGATTAATATTAAATACTATGATTTATCCCAATCCTAGTTTCAGTATTGGCTATGGTATTGTTATTATTCTGAGCCATTTTGTTACAGACCATATCTCTCCAAATAGTGGTATGCACTAGACAACCTATTCATCATGTATTTGAGAGACAATAGCCTTCACATAAATATAAGTTTCTTCTTATCATCTCTAGAGAAAAATATAAGATAGGTCAGGACTCAAAAAAATTGAGTGTAAGCTAGAACCATACCCAGTGTTGTCATCATGAACAAAACAGATCAAGTAACCATTGTCCTCCTCCAAATCTAACCTAGAATCCCTCGGTATAAATATTGCCTCAGAACCAAATCTTCCAGGTCCAAAGTCAAATAAAAACCCCTAGCACATTGCCTCCAGCTTCAATTTGAACATTTCCCCTGTCAGGTTCTACTTGAAGATCAAACTTTATGAGTCCCTTGACCTTAGCTACTAAATCTAGTGTAGTACCATACACACAACGTTGTTTTCTGTATATATTTTCAATCATAAAGTAGAATTAGATATTTCCCAATCAACATTATACCCAAGGCAATAAGATCGACTAGAAATGGAGACAAAATTAGAGATATATAAGACTCTTAAGAGATATCTCAGCTTGTTATTAGAGTGATTGACCAGCCTATGTAGGATAATCATAAAACTAACAATAGTAATATGAACTTATCCACTACTAGTTGTAAAAGAGAAAAATGTAAGTTTATTAAATATAACATTAAAAAAGTGAGGAAAATGAGTCTTGAAGGAAACCTCATTCAAAATGGTCTATAAGTTATCAAGACAATACTAAAATATTATGCTTGTGTCTTAATATTACCATTATGAAAGATGTAGCAGTTTGGTAGCTCAAACCATCTCATCTCTATTTTGCTTCACTAGATCCTATCTAATTGAATGAATCTTTGTTGCTCCTCAAGGATATCTGATCCTATTTCAAAATTTTCTTATACTTTCCTCTTCACAATCAATACACTTCCATGCTCACTTATCCATCCATTCATTCATACTTTAGAATTCACAATTTGACCATTCATTTATACCTTACAAATTATCTAGTTGGCTCATTTACAAGTTACAATTATCAATAATCATTACATCAGTCAGCTACATTCATTACATGAAACAATTAAACTTTATTTCCCAAAATAATGAAATCCTTCATTGGCTGACCCTACTTGGTAAACACTATTTCAGAATTGATTTCTAGTTTTAACCAACTAAGACTCGGTAAACACTACAAATTCTACAAATTCCTTTGGAGACCAAGTGAACTCAATAAATACTGCATTTCCTTTGCTGACCTTGTGAGCTCTATAGAAATCAACTTCTACCATAGACACCTTCGACGCCCGAGTGAGCTCAGTAAGAACTGTATCCATAGAGTAACCTCCAAGAATGCTCGATAGACTCTGTAATTTTCTTTGCTAACCAACTAATCTTGGTTGACTCTATCTAATAACTAATATGACATTTGTGTAACATCAAAGACAACACACAATTGAACAATTGTATCCAACAATCTCCCTCTTTGGCATTGATGACAACACAACATGTCATAGCATAATGAAATTTGAAAACAAGTCTTTATCTGATAGAATATTTCTCCCTCTTATATTTTATGCCACAAACTTCTCAAATATAGTAATCTCCCTCAATGAAGGAATTACATAGCTTCTTTTCAAATAGAAAACTATCCACAAACAAATTCAAATTTCATAAATATGATAGTACACTCTCCCTCCTTAACAACACATGCCAAAGATAGCACAACACAAACCAAATGAGTAACAATGTACCTTGGGTACTGATTCATATGCAATGTTTCCATAACTATGTTGCATCAACTAAAAAGATTTTCAACTTGGTTCCTGTTGATGCATCACTAAAGCTTCATTTTAGTGAGCCTCAAATAGAAGAATGACCCCTAGCTTACCTCTTAGATACAAGAATGCATCCTTAGGTAATGGCTTGGTGAATATGTTAGCAATTTGTTCCTTTATATGGACATATTCCAATCTAGTTTCCTTATCTTGCACCAATTCTCTGACAAAGTGATACTTTATTGCAATGTGCTTGGTTTTTGAATGCATCACTGGATTCTTGGATATATTGATTGCACTTGTATTGTCACAAAACATAACAACTAGTTCTTTGATTCCCACCTTCATGCCTTCCAATAATTGCTTGAACTAAACATTATTAGAACAGTTTACTAGTGCAGCAACATACTCTATTCTGCTATAGATTGGGATGTACAATTTTTTTTTTTTTTACTTGTCCAAGAAACCAACCTCTTTCCAAGAAAGAATGCTCCTCCACTTGTACTCTTTCTATCATCAATTTTTCCTACCCAATCTACATCAATAAACACTTTCAAGTCTAGATTACCTCCAAATTTATACCACAATCCATAGTCTTTAGTGCCTTTCAAGCATCTCAAGATCCTTTTAATTTCCATCATGTGATTTTCTCTTGATTTTGCTGAAAATCTTGCTACAATACCAACTGCAAGAGCAATATCTGGTCTTGTATGAACTACATACTACAACTTTCCAATCATTGATATGTATAAGGTTTGATCTACCTCTTTTGATTCATCATCCTTGGTGAGCTTTAGTCTAGTACACATGGGAGTCCCGACTAGTTTACAATCTTCCATACCAAATTTCTTGAGTATCTCCTTGATGTATTTTGATTGAGTAATATAGATACCATTCTTGCTCTGCTGAATTTAAGTACCAATAAAGAATTTGACCTCAACAAACATTGACATCTCAAATTCTTTGTTCATTTTCTTTGAAAATTATTTGCATAAATCATCATTCCCTATAAACAAAGTATCATCCACAAATATTTCTGCCAAAACAATTTTGTTATCTGGTCCTTCCTTAATATACAAACTACTATTATCATTAGTTCTTTGAAAACCAATCTGAATAAGATAGTTATGCAATCTTTCATACCATGCTCTAGGGGCTTGTTTCAAACCATACCATGCTTTGTGTAATTTGCAGACCATTTCCTTTTTGTCTAGATCAAAAAAACCTTCAAGCTATTCAATGTAGACTTCTTCATCCATAATACAATTGATGAATGTAGATTTGACATCCATTTGATATACCTTAAATCCTTTGTATGTAGCATATGCAAGTAAAGTCTTGACACCTTCCAATCTTGCAACAAGAGAAAAAGTCTCTCCATAGTCTATTCCTTCTTCTTGAGAGTAGCCTTTAAATACCAATCTATCCTTGTTCCCTAATACCTTACCATCTTCATTCAACTTATTTCTAAATACCCACTTAGTTCCAATCACATTTTTATCTTTAGGCCTAGGTACAAGAGTCCAAATTTTGTTCTTCTCTATTTTCTCTATCTCTTCATGCATAGCCTTAATCCAACTTTCATTTTCTAATGCATCTTTGACATTTCTAAGTTCAAAATCAACAAGTAAAAAAGTACCTTTTAACTTACTTCTTGTCATAGTACCTTCATATTTGTTCCCAATAATCTGATCTGGAGCATGATGTCTCCTTGCATACTTTGCTAATACAAGTTCCTTACCTTTTGACTAAGTTCCACTATCTCCATTTTGAGTTTTAATCTCAAGTTCTGGCTGTTTTGATTGTTGCTCAGGTCCTTCAGACTCAGTAGGCATTGGTTCAGTAGCATCTAAATGTGACTCAGGTTCCTTCAACTTGATTTTAACTTCTTACAACTCAATGATTGAAGACTTAGGAGTAGAAGTTTCCTGATTGATAGATGTAATTGGGACTGTATCAAGTTTCAATGAAAACAAATCTCCTATAATCTTCTAGTTCCTTTTGGCTTTCTTCTTCAGTCCTTTCTACAAACTCATCAATTTTCACATGTGCACTTTCTATGACTTTGTGAGTAGAAAAATTCAAACATCTATATGCCTTACTCTTGCAAGAATATCCCAAAAATATGCCTTCATCACCCTTCACATCAAATTTGCCTTTTCTAGATTCTTTCAAAAAGTAACATTTACTTCCAAATACTTTTAGGTAACTTACATTGGGTTTATAGCCATACCATAATTCATAGGGATTTTTGAATGAGTCCTTTTTCAGTTGTACTCAGTTCAAGGTATGAATTGTAGTGCTGATAGCTTCCTTCTAGTATTTGATAGCAATGTTCTTTTCAATCATTAGAGTTCTTGTACAATCCATGATAGATCTATTTCTCCTTTCAACTATTCCATTTTTCTCGAGAGTTCTAGGTGCTGATACTTATCTTTTGATTCTCTTTTCAATGCAAAAGTTATTGAATTCATCGGAGATGAATTCACCACCTTTGTCTAACCTTAATAATTTCAGTCTTTTTCCTATTTCCTTCTCTATTCTGGCCAAATACCATTTGAACTTCTCAAATGCTTCTAATTTCTCTCTCAGATACATGACAATCATCATTCTAGAGTAATCATTAACAAGAAGAATGAAGAACTTTTCTCCAGTATAACTCTCAGTTCCAATAGGTCTACATAAATTATTATGCACAATTTATAAAACTTTTTTAAACTAATGATTTTTACTTTTAAAGCTAGTCTTTCCCATCTTACCAATCTAACAATTCTTGCACAGACCAACCTCAGGTTTCTTTATACTAGGAATGCCTCTTACTTTCTTGAATTTTCTTATTTTCACTAGGTTATTAAAATTCACATGACATAACCTTCTATGTCATAACCAACTTTATTCAACTTGAGCAATAAAACATGAACATTCACCAAGTTCAAGATAGAACAAGTTACCTTTAGTTTGTATGCCCGATCCAATCAGATTTCCTTTGTCATCTAGCAATCTTGCTTTTCCATGCATGAATTCTACTTTGAATCCAATATTGAGTAGTTGTACCACATTCAATAGATTTTGTTTTAGGCCTTCAACCCAATAGGCATTATCACATACAAGCTCTTTGGTTAGTGAGATTCTTCCTCTTCCTTTTATGCAACAAGATTTATTATTACCAAATCTCACACTACCACCATCATAATCTTCAAATTGTTCAAACTTAGTTTTGTCACCAGTCATATAATGAGAGAAACCACTATCTATGATCCATGTGTCATTTTTTCTCACATGAGAGATACGCTCCATTTTATCTTCCTCATACTTATCACATTCATCCTTCACATCAATGTAAACAATCTCATCTTCACTATTTTCAAAATCCTTAGGACCTTTAACCATGAAACATGTTTTCTTACCTTTTCCCTTGAATGATTTGATGTCTTTCTTGCCATTGCACTTGTGACCTTTCTTCTCATCCTTGTTTTTCTTGTTTGGGCACCTAGCAACAATATGACTAATTTTCTCACATTAAAAATAGATTAGAAGAACCTTACCTTTGTATTTTCCTTTGCCTTTACAATATTTTCTTGCTAGTAGAGCTTCAACCACCTCAAGATCACTGTCAAAACTCTATTCTAATTCTTCCTCACTTTCTGATTGAGATTCTTGCCCTATTCTTTGAGTGAAAGCTTGACTTCAAATGTTGATTCAATGTTCTTGGAAGCTAGAACATAGTTATCATAGTTATCTAGCTCAAATGGAGTAAATCTTCCTACTATGGCCTCTAAATTTATTTTGTGATTTTCTTCACATCTTCTTTCCTGAATTGCAAAAACTCTAATTGCATAAATGGGAAGCAATGTTCTAAAAACTTTACTTACAACTGTTTCCTCTTTGATATCTCCTCCAGAAGCTTTGATTGCACTAATGCTTGTTTTGACTCTTTCAACATATTTGAAAATGTTCTCATCCTCTCTCATCCTCACCTAATCAAATTATCCCCTTAGACTTTCTATTTTGGCTCTTCTCACATTATCATCACCTCCATAGATATCCTTCAACTTGTTCCACATAGCAAAGGATGTTTTGCAATCCTTGACATCATCAAATTTTTCATAGCTTAGGGAAGATGCAATGTCTATCATCATAGTGTTATGAGTCTTCTTCTCAACAATGTCATTGATAGATAGTGTACCAGAAGGAGTCACATATTCTTCATCAAGATATTTCAATCCTATATCTCCAATAGAAGCCAGATGGAGTCTCATGAGACCTTGCCATGCTGAAAAGTTATCCCTATTAAGCCTTGGAATTTCCCTCTTGTAAGACATCCTGATCTTCATCTTAGATCCTTGAAATCCTTCTTGAAAGCACCAAAATCTCTAATACCAATTTTTGGAAATATAGATGGAGTAACTGAGAGGGGGGGTGAATCAGTTACTACAAAAAAAAATCCACAGATCCCTTAGATGTCTTAAAAACTAGTCACTACTATCACTCGGTAGCTACATAGAAAAATGTTGTATCTCGGTAGATGTACTATAAGTTATTACTAATCTTTAAGCATTCACAAAGATTCAATATGCATGCATAAAAACAAATAACATGAACACAAGAGACACCAAATTTAACGTGGAAACCCAATAAGGGAAAAACCACCAAGTAACTAGCTACCAATTTTCACTCTTCTGAAGTGAACTTTGTTAGGAGCCAACCTTGTTAAAAGTTACAAAACACACTATTAGGTGTGACCCTGTTAAAAGATTTAATCACCCTGCTAGGAGTGGCCTTGTTAGAGGACTTGAGAGCAATTCAATAGAACTATCCATCTTGTTAAAGGATTTACAAAATGGCTATTAGACAAAATATGTTAAGAGATTTAAGAAATCACTGCTATAATTGTGAGAAAGTAACAATGAAGTGACCTGAATGAGATGCAAATAAACTTTGCTGATATAGATCTCTATTTTGCTTCACTAGATCTTGTCTGATCAAATAAATATTTGCTACTCCTTAAGGATATCTGATCCTTCTTCAAAATTTTCTCATATTTTTCTCTTCACAATCAATACACTTGCATGCTCACTCATCCATCCATTCATTCATACTTTAGAAGTCACAACTTGACCTTTCATTTATACCTTACAAATTATCTAGTCAACTCATTTACAAGTTACAATTACCAATAATCATTACATCAGTTGGCTACATTCATTACATTAAACAATTAAACTTTATTTCCCAAAAAATGAAATCCTTCATTGGCCAATCCTGCTCACTAAACACTATTCCAAAAATGATTTCCAGTGTTAACCAACTGAGACTTGGTAAACACTGCAAATTTTCAAATTCCTTTGGAGACCGAGTGAACTCGGTAAATGCTGAATTTCTTTTGTTGACCTTGTGAGCTTGGTAGAAACTAACTTCTACCACAAACACCTTCGACGCCCGAGTGATTTTGGTAAGAACTGTTTCCATAGAGTAACTTCCAGGAATGCTTGATAGACTCTATAATTTTCTTTGCTAACCAACTAAGCTCAGTGGACTCTATCTGATAACTGATATGACATTTGTGTAACATCAAAGACAATACACAATTGAATAATTGTATCCAACAATCTAAAGATCATTTTTTCCATATCAAGGCAGTATACCAAAACATGCTTTCACTCTACTATCATAAGAAATAATAAATTTTCCATCCTTCACCATATCCTGAGATAGTAGAAAGTAAAATTGAGCAATTTGATCTATTCTAGAGAGATGTATAGACAACCTCTATCCTATATTTTTTTTATGAAGAACAAAAATGATCTAAAGTTCTAAGGCTTTAAATATATTATTCATATAGCTGAATTATTTGAGTTTAGATAGTTTCCAATAACTTCTCCATACTCTTCAAACAAAAAGGCAATGATATAAGACTACTCTAAAATAAAAATACCTTTGGGGCAAAATAGAGAGGAAGATCGATGAAAATTGCATAGTTATCAATTATTGCAAAGTCATGCATCATGACAGGCTTTGAAAGCATTATGGGAACTAGATCAAGCAATATCCCCTCCTTCATGACAACTCGATAAGTAGCATAGGAAGGAGTATGTTGGTAGCCAAATGTAAAAATTTCTCCTGCACATAATGGAAAAAGAAATTAGGCACATAAATCTATATTTTAAAGAAGTCTATAGCTTTCTCAAACATCCTTTACAAGTAATTACATTAACTATAAAATTTGAACTTGTTCTACTATTGTGATCGGATCAAACTTTAACTATGCATTTCAATTATTTGATTCTTATTTTTTGTTCTAAAATAGCCTATAGCTTACTTGAACATTCTTAAGTGCATTAAGTTTTAACTACAAAATATAACTTGTTTTGCTACCTATATTTCGATCAATCTTTGGGTGTGGCTTAACATGCACCAAAAAAATGTTAAAAATTGCTTTTTTCATGCTTTTTTGTTTAAGCTATATGCATTAGTCTTAAAAGAATTAAAGAAAGCAAGTTTATATCGACATGCATAGGTTTAGATTTACCAAACATATAATCAATAGTTTGACTAGTGTGTTTGTCAGTTGATACATATTGTCAAATTTTAGGCATTATTAGTTGAGGAAAAAAGTCCATCCTCTTTCATTAATCTAAAAACAATAAGTACATAGCTGCAGTAAAGATGAATGAGAGCATTAGAGAATCTACTTAACTAGTTAGTACAGTGTTGAGTATATTAGGCATAATCATGATCTATACTTGGCAAAAGTAGTTCTTATGATTTAACTTTGAAGCTTTTCTTCTCAACACTCATTAGCTATCTTTTCTAGATCCTTTCTAGCCAAAGCCTGAGCTCTTACTTGTTGCTGAGGATTGTGCCTGAATATGGTGCTTTCTAGCAGCTAGCTCCCATGCTAGCCACTGATTGAGATGCCCTAGCTGAGACTATGGAGCAGGTGTTGCTATGCCACCCTTCATGATTTCAAGAATTATGGGCATACAAGGCCTTGGATTAGGATTCTCCTGGGTGCATAGTAGACACACATTAATCATTCTTACCACCTCTTCTTCATTATATCCTGATTGTAATAGGTTTACATCTACCAATTGCAAAGTCTTATTTTCCTCATATAATTGCCAAGCCTATGTTAGCAAGCCAAATAGTAAGTGATATTATTGAGTTGCATTGAAACACCTTGTACTGTATATACATAAATATAGTTTGAATATGGATTATTACCCATTCAAGAAGACAACTTCTTTCTTCTTCCAAGTTCATGTTTGTGTGGGTTCTTCCACTCACAATTTCAAGCACAACAACTCCAAAGCTATAAACATCTGACTTGCCTGAGAGATGTCCTTTCAAAGCATACTCTTGAGCCATATACCTAGTGAATATTTAGGATGAAAAAATGTCAGCATCCTGGAAAGTAAATTTTGGAGTAAAATAAATTTAAAAACATAGTTATTTTTTAGATTACATGGTTTCAACAATCCTTGTGCTGACATGAGTACTTCCTTCATCAAAGAGCCTAGCCAACTTGAAATCTACCACTTTGGGATGTAGTTGTTATCTAGAAGAATATTTGTAGGTTTGATTTCTCTGTGCACAATTCTTAGAAGTGACTAGTCGTGAAGATATGCAATCACTCATGGAATTCCTAGGCAAATTTTGTACCTTGTGGACCAATCTAGCTTGACTCTACCCTCACTAGGATCTAAGAATCATAATAAGAACACAAGAAATAAAATTAGATCATGTTTACTATATGACATGACTTACTAGTTCATAACAAATGAGTAGTGGATTTTATTTGTCATGAAATTGGTCATAGATATAGGATGGCTTTACCAAATAAAGCTTCGACAAGGTTGTCATTTTCCATGTATTCATATACCAGGAGAAGCTCTCCTCCATCTACATAGCAACCATAAAGTTTAACTAGATTTTGATGTTGCACTGCAGATATTGTGCTTACTTCAATTAGAAATTCATGATTCCCTTATTTTGAGAGATGTGAAAGTTGCTTTATTGCTACTTTTTCCCCACTTGGTAGTATGCCCTGCATAATAGTATAATAAGTTTTTCATACTTCCCTATGAAGCACTAATATAAATGTTATGCATGTGCTTCAATTTTTAGGGTGCATATAAATATACCTTATAAACTGCACCAAACCTGGCCTTGCCTACCTTATTTTTGGGATCAAAGTTATGTGTTGGACGTTTCATCAACTTCAAGCTGTAATAATTGCCTATCATTTTCTTGAATTCTGCTAAACCTCCAACTAGATACAAGAAGAATTCAACAAATGAGAAATAAGTCATGAAGTAAAATCATTGATGGAATTAGGTAGTGTCAGTTTTGAAGATCACCTTTGTCCCTTCTAACAAAGTAGAGTATGCTTTCCCACTTTTTTGTTTTCTTGATAAATATTAAAGATATAATTAGCAAAGCTCCCAGGCCCCCCACTACTCCAACAATATTTATAGGTATATTAATAGCCTAATTATTCTTGGGAATATGAGGTTTGAACTCTGGCAGAAGATAGAAAGATTGTCACATATTGCAGTAATTTTTTGTGCAACTGTGAATGGCATCATTATGGAGATTAAGGAATTAAAAATAGATTTCAAGCTATATCCATATATGCTTTCAAATTTTGAAGATTTCACTATTGTGTGTTTTATGCATTTTTATATGGTAATAAGACATAGCACTAGGTATTAAATTTTTATTTAATCACGTTTATTATATTTAGAGAATCACTAGATCAAATAAGGTCTATTCCCTAGCTTAACCAATCAAAAATACTATAATGGCAGAGGGAAGAAAGAGAAAGTATTACAAGGCTTATCTAACTCTGAAAGTGCAAGTAACTTCCCATGATGATATATAAGTACTGTGTTGGCTGCATAATATGAAAAACTCAGATTAGTCAAGTAAAGAAATATATAGAAGAGCCAAGATTGCAGATGCCAAAATGTCAACTCTTACCAACATAAAAAATTTCTCTCACAACAAGAAATATATAACTAATGACACATTTATAAAATATTAAAAGAATGAATATCACCATGCATTAAGAAAATGCCACCCATAGCATGGTTCCTAAGTTAAAGAACTTGCCTATTCCACCTCCATATGACATGTCCAAGACACCAAATATTGTACATAACACATGTATCTTGACCATTAAAAGTCCAAATATTCCTTTAAGATCTCCAACATGTAGATTAAATGAAGGCTAATCATTATAAATATTTTCTTCAAACAAAATCTTTGTACTTTGACAATATTCTGTTCACCTTGACTTTGTTTAGAGAAGGGAAAAGTCAGATGGGGGTCAGGAATGAAGGATAGAGAAACTTTTTCTGGTAGTAGCATGCACTTTGATAGAATGCAGTAGCCATGGCAGCCTCAAAGGTTACCACTAAATGATAGTTGATGGAATTTATCAAGTGGGAATTCTCTCTCACGAGCATTGAAGGCAAGCATGTCTAGAGTGTTTCAAAATGAAGTGCACCATAGTTCAGAAGGCTGGATAAATGATTTTCTACCTCCTACCATAGGCTCTAACAGAATACCATTAGGTGGGTGAAAAAAAGAGGTCATTCTCATAGGGTCAAACCAATAAAAAAGTGCATAAAGTTGCAGACACTACCCCAACAGGAGACATTATTCAAAGAAGTACATATTATAAATGACATGCATTGATGGAAGCATATCAAGAGTATTGTGAACCATCTCAAGTGCTTCAAGATTGGTTTCTCCCACATGGCCTCATCCAATATTCTTTCTTTTTCTCCCCCCACATTATTTTATATAATTTTTGAGCTGAAGAGTTCAATGGTGGTATAGCTAATATAGTAGTAAGATGCTATCATCCCCAAGTTCAAAGGAGAAAGATGCATATCATCTTCATTGGTAATTTGGAAATTCCACTAGAGACAATTAAAGATAGTAATTAGAATTTTTTAAAAAAAAGTTACCCACCAAGTACTCTAGGTCCTCCATGGTCAGAGTAATAGATGAAAATGTGGTCACTGGGGCCACTATCCACCACTTTAACAAGGAGGAGTTCTTTCATGCACTCTAATGCCCACTCTCTAGAAAGGGTCCCAAAAACCTCAACAAGGCTTGAAAAGTTCTTGAATCAGTAAGGGAATTGATAGTTTCTATTCAATTTCAAGAGCACAGGATGTTTCATAGACCTGTGGCTCAATAGTGTGGGTGTTGACAATGACATGTTTGATATTAGGCAACTCTGTATAGTGCTATAACCAAACTTACAATATTAGTGATGCATAAATATTTCCTAAGAAACCATTTGACATAAGGAAAAATGGAGTAAACCTAAAAAAGATTTTCACAAAAATTCATATAGACAATATTTCATACAAAATATTTAATCTATATTAAAGCTCAAGTGTACTCCCAATGAATCACCTACCAGAAGTGCATGCGCATATAAACCAGCTTTCTCACACAACTGTGCTATATGAGGATGGTCATAGTGACTAAAAATTCTATTTGGCAAGATAGCATCAACAACATTAGGGTACTTCACCATATTTGAATCAAACTTTAAGTGGTGGAGTTCTTGTATTTGTATTTAATAAAAAACTAAGGTATATAGGAATAGGAATGAAAAAACCAGTCTTTGTTTGAAGCCTTGAAAGCATTTTGCCTAATTTTCCATATTTGGTCTAATTGAGGGCTACTGTCCCTAAAGCCTTAATTTGACCCAAGTTTGCTAAGAGCCCTAGAAAGGGGGTAAGACCTTAGAGAAGTGGAGTCCACTTGGAGAGATAGAGGTCAACATTGGGTAAAGGCTGGTAACCTTTCTTGGCATCTTGTAGTGGGTTGGGTGCTACTAGGAACTTAAGAATATTTGGATGGATTAAGGTTATAGACTACATAAGTTGAGGTGAGATATGAGCACATATTTTGGGTAGCTTACAAGTTACACTACCTCAACTTGGTGATGCAAGCAATTGGCATCCAAATAAAGTGGGTGAAAGAAATGGTGTACATTATTCAAGCATATCATTCTTTTCTTTGGAGTGTTATGATTTTAGGATATGTAGATGATGAATTGATTAGGCTTTAGACCCTTCCAATAAAAGTGGAAGAAAAGATAACTTATTGGGTTGAGAAGATGAGAGGTAAATGGGCTTGGGTTTTTTGATTCCTTGGTATGTTAGTTAGAGCTTCACTTGGTTTTAAGAATACTATAACATTGTCTACTTAACAAGGCCAACCACATGAAGGTGGAAACTCATTTGTCCTCACCCCCCTCCCCCTAACATCAATCTAAATTTCCCATTAACATCTAATTACATAATTCATTTCATTCATCCATTTATGAACTATAACATTCAATCAATACAATCACATAACATTCTTTAATATGATATAAAATTCATTAATACACAATAGTAATCAAGACTTTAAATTATATTATCAAAAGATTTTACAAAAAAATTTCCTTGTTCAATTGCAAGCACTAGGGGAAAAAGAACAGGGCAAAGAAAACCCTCGCTATAGCTTGGGACTAGAGTCCTATATACATTACAAATGCCCTTTGTAAGGGTCTTGAAGAAGGCATAGCTCCTTTTATACAAGGGGAGAATTTCTGATAGAAGAACCTCCAAAAACAAATATAAGGTTGGATCAAAATCTATCTCAGTCATATTCCCTTCCAAACATATTGGGGATTACAAATAACAGTGGCTGAGAGGGTTACAAATATTAATGTTGGAGGAAATTGGAGTGACAAAATTTTGAGATCTTTGGTTTGGTTAAAGAAATAGACACTGGAAGTAAATTTTACAATCCTTGAATAACCTACAATAAAAAAAACAATATTCCATTGAAATGAAAAGAAGGAGGGTAAGGGGTTAATAGGTCTTACCCCCCTAAAACAAATATCCAACAAGTTACCTATTGTTCTCAAAATAGGAATCCTTAAAACTATTTAGCACCTTACACTTCTAGCTTTGGTCACAAATAGAGATATACATATACACACACATGCATGCGTATAGTTTGTGTGTGTGTGTGTGTGTGTGTGAAAATATACATTTAAACATATATATCTACATAAATACAATTGTATATATATATATATATATATATATATATATATATATATATATATATATATATATATATATATATATATATATATATATATATATATATATATATATATAATTCTAGAGGATAAACAACAATTTATGCTAAGGAGAATAATAATAAAATGCATCCTTCTACTCCTGGCACAGATCCTACTCATGATTATGAAGGCTAATAGGCACATCATGACTATCTTCAACATAAAGGGTAATAGGCACATCGTGACTATCTTTGGCATTCTCCTATGGCTCTTGTTTTTCTAATCTTACAACATGCGGCTTCCTCTTCTTTTTTTGAGCATAAAGTTGATGCACCCTTGTAATAAGAAATAAATGGGTTTAATTCTAAACATTTTTTTAATGTTATAATTATTTCATTAATCTAAAGAACATAATGGGGATTTTTCTTTACTTGATAGTGCCACATCATCTACCACATTTTGTTCATGCCCAACCTCAACATGTTCAACACTAACATCATGCTCGACTCCATTACCATGATGTTCTCCATACTCAAAAATTATCACATAAAGGTTACACCAATTGCAATTTAAGATTCCAAATTGTATTAATAATTACATAATTAATTTTCAATAAAAATTGAATATGTACCCCTATCACTATGATGCACATCAGGGCCTTCGTCATGTGTAGGATATGTGCCTTCATAATCATGAGTAGGATATGTGCCAGGAGATTTGCATATTGGGCATGCCTTGAACAAGATACTAAAAGATTTTATTGATGTTCTCCATACTCAAAAATTATCACATAAAGGTTACACCAATTGCAATTTAAGATTCCAAATTGTATTAATAATTACATAATTAATTTTCAATAAAAATTGAATATGTACCCCTATCACTATGATGCACATCAGGGCCTTCGTCATGTGTAGGATATGTGCCTTCATAATCATGAGTAGGATATGTGCCAGGAGATTTGCATATTGGGCATGCCTTGAACAAGATACTAAAAGATTTTATAAACGGATATATGTTGCTTGAAGGGTGTAAAGTGCACTATGTGCCTAGTTGGGACTACCATGGGCTGTCCATTGAGCTCAAAGTTCTGTAGTCCATAGACCAAGAGGCAAAGAAAGAGCTCACACCTTTGAAACTAAGAAAGAAAGCTACTCAATTTGCTAAGAAAACTATGTGTTTATATATGTTTAAACACATATATAACATGTGTGTTTATATTCAAGAAAATGCAATTGGTAGGTATAAAGCTAAATCACACAACCTTTGCTAGAATTATTGATGCCTGTGCCAAAACAAGAGATTTGGAATAAGCTATGGACATGCATTAAAGCATAAATATTTTTTGTTAGATGTTGTAGTCACAATTGCCATGGTAGACATGTTTGAAAAATGGAAGCATAAACAAGACATTTGAATTTTTTGACAATAGTTATTTATAAAACTATATTGTAAATGAGGAAGGGAAACAACAAGAAGCAAATGACCTCTTGAACCAAAAAGTAGACATAGTATTTAAATTTAGTTATTTCACATGTAGTAATCTTATTCATTTTTACTATTATTATACAATTATGGATAATGCTTGGAAGCTTTGTAACAAGATGTTGAATAATGGGATATCTCTTGACATATTTACTTAAATGCACTTATCCAAGAATTGTGTTAAATAAGGGATAGTATGAAGAAAAGTAGAGCCTGATTAAATAATGGTAAAAGGCTCCCCACTCAATAGAAGAATTGGTGGTGTCTCTTGTAACAAATCAAAAATTTTGTTAGTAGTATTATTGAGCCCCATATTTGGATCCATGTGGTGTCAACATTCATTCCAAATTCTAGTGCAACTCTTTGATAATTTAGAGTTATTCATGCAAAATAATATTGAAGAGATTTTGATATTATATGTTGATATTTCTAAGTCATACTATTGTTAAAACTTAATCTTCCCTAGTCAATAACTAAAGGACATTCTAAGCCTATTAATCTTTAGATGTGTATGTCACTCTTAAGATAGACATGGTTGTTTAGTGTCTTGCTAGTCCTCATGACAGTCGTGACATTGTTTGGTAGATAATAATCGTTACAGTTTTGTCCATGATTGTGTTTGGTCCAAGATACCTGGTCTTCCTTGATAGCTTGTAAGCTTATAGACTTACAATGTTTATTGATACTCCTATAATATAACCTTCTCTATCTGCTTTCATGAACTAAAAATAATGCGAAGACATTTTGACCACATATGTAAAAAGATGCTCAGTGACCATTGATAAAAGAGACATCTGTTAATGGAAAATAATCAAATAGGAATAGCAAAATAAATAAGATTACCTAAATGATGCTTCCTTTAAGATGGACTAATTCCAATTCTGCATAATGTAAAATTTTACATAACAAGTCTGGTATAAAAGTGCACAAAATTCTAAATGGTGATGAACTGACTTGTAGGATAGTTCTTCCTAACCATATCATGACATCAAGGCTAAATGTATTAAGGCAACACTAGCAAAGAACTAAGAGTCACAACCTTCTATATAAATCCTACCATTCACACAAAATCAGGCTAACAAATCTTGGACAACACTTTACAATTGTCAGTGGTCACCAACAAAGGCTGGGCTCACAAAAAAAAAAATTCTTGACTACATTAGACATATTATTCTGATTACAAATTAAATTTAATGGTCACTGATTGAAAATGTTTCAACCATGTTACATGGTAATAAAGAAATATCACAAAGGAAAGGTCAATGTTTATCAAATTTATCAATACAGTAATCAGTAAATCTCTGAATCTCTTTTTCTATCACTATCATTTGTATGACATTAACACTAATACAGGCATACCAAGTTGTATAGAGTACCATGTGTCCACTGCAGAGCAAACATGGCATTAATCCTTGGTATGAAATTGTCATGTCCAAAATTTTCACACGATCAACCACATCAATTTTTTTAAATTTTTAAAAAAAATATTTTTTTGTATTGTTTTGTTTTTTCTTTCATAGGTTTTACTTTGTGCTCTAACATTATAGAATTTTTCTTTATATTAAATCGTTAATTAATGGTTCTAATGTCTTCTAGAAAGAAACTACTTGAACTGTGAAAGATGTTCATGTAATTATCAAGGAAGCTATCATCTCAATCTCGAGCCACTATCATCTATTACATATCTTCATCCATCGTCAAAAAACAACTTGAATACTAACTAGTCCGAATATCTAATGCATTTCCAAAATCATCTACAAATTTGTGTTCTTAAATCACATATTAGTATTCTCACCACTATATAATCATAACTTGCTAATGATTTAAAAACACCTAATATAAGAATCCACCCCACTTAAATATCATATAATATTTATATTTCTCTTAGTTTTATTTTGTTTCTCTTAAAATTTGGTTTATATTGTCATCACCCTATTAATCAATAACCTATACCTAAATGTTCTAAATCCTATACCTACTAACCTATCACCTTTTTCTTCCACCATAATAGCTTTTATTATGGCATGCTAAATCTTTCAAATTTCTATTTCTTGCTGCACGTGCAGCTCTTCTTTGCTAGGCGTGAGGAAGGAAGAAGATTTGTTTGCTTTATAATCCCCATGCCTAGGTCTAGGCACCTATGGGGAAAGGGGCATGGTTTGAAGACTTTGCTGCCTTATGCATTAAAGCCATTCCCTCTTTTTTACGCAGAGTCGATTTTCATGGATTTTTATGGATTTTGCTGCCTACGTTTTGTTCTACCTTGATTTGGACTTGGAACTAAAGAGGATTTCGAATTGCTAGTCACCGACCACCATTAATGAGCTTGGTGAATAGGAAGGCGCCCAAGATATGTTGGGATTTGCACCAAGACTAGAGGTAAGACTTGAGTCATATATATGATTTGCATTTTGCCTCCATTCGACCTAGGGTAATGGGTGGGGATGTGACCATCCCCACTTGGAATTTAGGAATACTTAAACAATGCATTTTTTTTTTTTTGTCTCTTCATTTATTGTGTCAGGTCCTTGAGTTGTCTATCATGATTAATATTGTTGATGTTTTAGTTAAATGAAATATAAAGTCACATCTTATAAAGGGTAAGTAAGAATTTTATTAACTAGGAGTTTTTTTTGAAAAAGTTTACTTGACTAACCAATATTGTTATTTTATTATGGTCTATTATTTTATTAGTCTGTAATAGTATGAACTATATTTTGTATTTGTCATTCAATTTCCAGAATCATAATATTTGCTTCTACAGGCCTCTTTTATATATATTTTTGACACTTACTTGTTGGTTTAGGTCTTAGTATGCAGTCTTTTAGGATTGTTGTTTAAATTCTTAATGATATTAACTTATCATCTTATTATGCATCATGCTCAACAAAATCAACTATTGCAATTTCATCAAAATCTACATAAATCTCTTATGGATTCCTGGTTAATAATTTCCATGAACCTCAAATGCTATGCATTTCAATGATACCCATATTACATAGTATAATCATCTACATATTCATTTAACTATCTATTATAACTAATTGAGCACATAATTGAATAACATAGTAACTAAACTAATCTTATGGCAATTGAGACAATAAGAAGATCAGAATGATAATGTTCTATTCACTTTGAAGGGAGTATCAAACACACAAAGTTATTTCCTCTATCATGTTTCAAATTTAAGTTTGGATATCTCGACATAATTCTTTCCTACATGTTATTGCAAATTTACTTTCAACACAACCAACCATGAACTAAATCATTTCAAACTCAATGGAGATACCATACATTTACATGGATTAGCAACATCTCTCTCTAAGGCCCATATGAATGGAGACAACACCACACTTTACAATGCAATTTTCCCACATAACAAGTGGAGATTTATCTTTCCATCTCAATACAATAATAATGGATCTCCTCTAATACAAAAAAAGACTCCATGACATCCAGCTTTCAATGTTCTCCAAATGAATACCTGCACAAAGAAACAAATAGGGAACCATGGAGGCTCACCTCCCAACCTAGGCCTCAAGGAGGCCACCCACCGAGCTTGGGGAAACAAGGTATAAATAGTTTCATGCTTCACATTCACATGCCATGCTTATGCACAATAAAATTGACAAGATTACACAATATACTCTCAACACACCCCATCCCAAGGCTTTGCACAAAGATTCAACAAATGAATCAAGAATCAGCTGAAGGTGGGCTCTCATCATGAGGAGGATTGCATAGCCTTCAAAATTTACATCTTTTCAATATCAAAATGCCCTTTCGGGGCAATCAACATGCTCACAATGCTCTTTCGGGGCAATCAACATCTTCCCTTCCTCATACCACCTTATACCTCCCAAGATGCAAGTGAGCAAGATAATTTGCATGCCATAAACATATTCAACCATCTCCACACAAGGGAGAACTCCTCAACTCCATGTGTGAGCCCAACTAACCCCTTCACCCCAGGCATCTCTTCCCTCCCAAGGGTGAGTGATGCCTCACACCTAATTCACAAAACATATAACATGTAACAAAAAATTCAAGAAAGACTCCCACAATACTACCACATGCAACATACAACAAGATCTATTCACAAATACACCACAAGACACCACGATCCCATCATGAACACACCATTTCTAACCTACATGCAAAATGAAGATACTTCATGGATCATGTTACCAACCTTCCTCCAAGCAAGGCAATGAATACTTGCAGAAGAGCCCCCTCTCCTTCTTCAACCCTATTAGTCTCTAAAAGTAGAGAGTTGCCAAGTGGGGTTCAATTTAGTCATGCCTCTATTTATAACTCTCTTATTTTCGGATTCAATCAAGAATGTCATTTTCATGGGGTCTCCTAAGTCCACTAGACACTATAGAGGTCATTAATAACCCCCTAACCTATAGTACTATCATGGGTAAAGTTAATTTTAATCACAATTGGCCTTAAGTTACTCTATGACCCTCCTAAAGCTAGGTAATTCAAATTTTCAATTTTTTTTTCAAAGGTGACAACCTTGTCCTCATCTAACTAAGGCAATAATCTAATTTCTCAATGGAGGCATATAACACGGAGCAAGGTGGCCACATGATCCATTGATGAACAACATGTCATTACCTATAACAAGTGCAAGTGCCAAGTGGCATACACAAAATGCACTAAAACGTCACCCATAACATATTCAAAATCTACACATGAGAAACATACCAGTCACATGCATCACACATTCACGAAATAAGCATGTCGCAACAAGGTTCACAAATCTTACAAAGATTCACCTTGGCAAAGTCATTAAACATGTCTCTATACCTTATTTCCCTGTAAAGTTTCCATGGTTCCACTTCCCTGCACACTCAATTTGAATATCAGTAACCCAATAGAATAATATAAAATACGTATAAACACGTACAACATAGATCCAATATCTCATACTTCTCATTAACGTATACAATTAATTTTCATCTAATCATTTTTGTTCTAAGCACTATCCATAAACATTGCAATATCATATTCCATTTAACTTTCATCTAATTGCATATTTTCAAAACATTGCATTATCATTTTCATAAAATATTTAAAACATTGAATTATCAAATATGTGTATCAACAGTAATCTTTCTTAATATAAGTCATTTACAATTAGAGTATCATCACAACTCTTTCTCACATAACAATGAAACTCTAAGTCATCTTTAGTAAATCATAAAACCAATATAAAATGGATCTTAACATATAGGTCCTAGATGAAAATCACTGATGTACAGACTGGTTAACAAGTAACTTTAGATCAAGTTAAACATAGTGATGTTCCAAGCAATATCCCTTTATCTCATTATGAGAGGTTTATTTTCTTTTATAGGTTTAACTCCATAGACTATTAGAATGCTTCATAAATTATGTCATAATAATTTAGAACCAATTTCAACATACCCATATGTCTGATTATCATCATAACCTATAGATGCTCGTAGTTGTTCTTAGTAGGCTAAATGTTATTTTAACCTTCCTAACTGCTTAGTAAATCATCCATAGAGTCTCATGGTCAGGTTCTTGTCTTGAACATTTTAAATCTCATTTCCATGTGGTCTTATCTTATCGTCCTAATGTTACGGGATAGAGTATCAAAATCTACATTAGTCTCCTATAGGATCCCTTAAATTATTATTAGTAAAACACCAAAATGTAAATCATAACTCACTTAACTCCTAACCATATTTATTTCATCCCGATCTAGAATAGGGTGCTAGTGTGGGCCTTACAGAAATAAAGTAATAATCGTGAGAAATTATGGCATTCCAAAAATAAAGATCAAAATATACATCATATATCAAGAATAATTGGTATTAGAAAAATCCCAAATCTCTTTGTTCATAAATTGTTGAGCATAATATAATAACACTAAGAAAATATCCACTACAAAGAAAGCACAAATATTCCTTTCTTGGGTAAAAGAATTGACAATAGGAAAGAATGGCATTCCACCAATGTGAATCATGTATCTAGGATAGTATAATTTAGGGATTCTAGAATTGTTTACCAATCATGAGGACCAAATTTCTTCGCCTTGTACCTTAGAATCATTCCATCATTAGAAATAATGAGTGAAAGTTGGGTAAAAAACCCTATAGAAAAGGATATAGTGCTTTTAGATAACAATTAATCTCATCTCAATATGAATCACTTTTCTCAAAGTTGGATCTAGTTGTTTGAAGTAAACCAATCTATCTAGTTTAGCACAAACCAAGATCATAATTGAAACACATGTACTAAAGCTCAATGACCATATCCAATCTTTACCAAATCATAACATACTTTGCAAATATATCCAATAAAATCATGATCAATCATCAGAATGTATTTGATTAGTTTTTAAGAGAAGCAGGGATCAAAAATGTAAAATTAGCAAATTATTAACTAGTTGTGAAAAAAAATGTTCCTAAAGAATAAGAACAATCATAAATGCACTTGAATATGAACTTGTGACAATTGTTTCTTCCAAGAAAATTCCCACCACTTGTGAAATATAAGCACATCTAACAAGAAAAAATACCATCAGGCTGGGAATTATCTATAGAAATTTTAAAATATATGGAACATTTCCTAATGACTATTGAAATTACTGAGTGAATTTTTATGTCGAAAAGTCAAGTCCACAAATATAGATTTGGTAAATTTTCCTAGCTTCAAATTTTTAGAACTCTAGTTCACATAGATACAACTAAACATAATTTTTTAATTTGTTTTGAGCTGCAAATGCTTGGTGTTCTACTACTAAACACTGACTAAATTATTTATGTTTAGAAAACCAACTTCAAAGATTAGACACAGAGAAAATCATTCATTGGGGGATATGCACATATTGACAGTGGAAGGCAACCCAATAACATAGAAAATGCAACCTATAGTAGCATCACCCCAACATTCTGAGGTTCTAGCTTATTGCAAGTTCAACTCTACCATCCAAGCAATAAAGTATCAATACTATCACCTTTGCATTACACCAGTAAGTGGGTTTTCCTTACAAAACTAGTCACTGACTCAATGAGAGACCCAAATATATATTCATCAAAAAATATGGTATCTAAATCTTAGGCAATTTATGCTCTTTTCAAAACATCGAAACCTCTATGAGGATATAACCAATGTTTGGTTCATGAGTATTTTGGCATAAGGAAACATTTCTTGTGGATTGCTAAAGCTCAAGGATCATATGTTCCCCATACTTTCAGGAGATCCAAGATCAAATCTCAAAGACATTAAATTTCTCAAGTAGAGGATACATCCTAGTTAGAATTGGCCTACTAGTTCTAATAAGCCATGGAATAAATCCAATTGGAGAGAACATCACAACCTTGTAAACCTCGAGGCCCTAAAGTTTTGCTTGTTAACACCCAAGAAGGTTTCCCCTACCCTAATGAACACTATCTTAATATTTTGCTAGCTAAAAGCACATGGGCATGCTCCTAAAATTACATCCCAATTTTCTACAATTGCTGAAGCAAGAAAATAGGAAAAAATAACAAAATATATCCTACCTTTCAAATTTTCAATAACCTATTCTTCACCGGTACCTTGAGATTCAAAACAATGGCCAAGAGCACCCAAATCTCATTCACCACCAATACAAAGACCCAAGAACAAGCCCAAAAATAAAATAAGTAGGAAATTATAAAACCCTGCATAATCGACAACACTAAAGAACACAAATAATTATAATAATAATTAGTTTACTTATCTTGGAAAATGGAATGAGGTCTAAAATGTTGATACCCATTGGAACAACATTAAGATCATAAAGCTAACATAAGAAAAATAATAATAATTACTTACAATTTCATAACATCCATCTCTCGCCTCTTGCTTTCAGAAGACATTGTGGTGCTCTGAATCTTGAAACAACCCTCAAGAAAAAATTCTTGCACCCAATGTCTGCCTCCAAATTGATGAGTCAAAGTGTACCCAATATAAAAATACTAGGTCTATCGGCCTTTGTAGCCTCTCATATTGCTTTAGAAGAGCTCCCACACACGTATGTTAAATAAAATAATGAAATATTCAAAACCCTTTTTAATTTTAACATGTTAAGCTTGTGTTGGTCAAAATTTTGACCAACATGGGCATGGATTTAAAAGAAACATAATTTTTCTTCCATATTCTGACCAATCTAAAATATTTAAATAGATGGTCAAAAATTTTGGTCTAAAAATGAGGTCAAATGTATTAGTGTGTGAGCCTACACTCTTAACCCAAGAGACCAGACATCATATTCTAAGCTTGGAGAGAATTCTCAACATATTAGGTACAAGGTTACCTCAAAACCTAGCTCAAAGTGAGAAGCATTTCAATACATTACTTTAGTCATAAAGTCAATTAATTGTATTAACAGCAAAAGAGGCTAGCATAACAACCAAATTAACATGTATATAGACATCTCTCACCTCTCATATGGAAATATTGCACAAGGAGCTAAGTTATGCAGAAACTTTGATAAAGAAAGACCCCAATCTTTCTACTCTAGATGGTCTAGTACACCTTGTTGCCGAGCTTGCCATCCAACTCAAGTAACTGGATGTTGCATGCGAAAATTGGGATACAACTCTCAAGATAATACTAGAAGTCCATAAATCATTTTTGAATAAACACACTATACATGTATAACCCATTTAACATAAGTGTCTAAAAGTGGGAGAAAAAGAAAAATGGAGATAGATAATATCTTATGGGGGAGAATAAAGAAAGGGGGAGAAATACAATGCAGTGATAGAAACATAACATATTAGATTGAAGAGTACAAGTGCATTGAAGTCAAAGACTGTCAATTTAGAATGGAGCAGGGAGTAGCACAAATTATGGATAGAAAATAAATATACCAACTTAGAGGGAGTCATAAATTTTGAGGTATTACTAACTTTTGAAATTTTGAAGTTTTGTACATAAGACCAGTCATGGATATGTTATACTCGAGAAGATTAGATTGATTGTGTATATTGAAGTGTTCTTGACACTCATGTCAAAGGGGGAGATTTTTTTATCTCAGATTGGTTTTGACAAGTGAGTGTCAACGCACTTAAGCCATTTACTTATTTCATGTTTAACTAGTAATGCATGTCGAGTACAACAAATAAATGTTAGACCATGTCGAGTTGAAATGAGTGCCAAGTCACTCTAGTGCCAAGCAGATAGACCATGCCAGGTGATTTAGGAGTCATGTAAATAGTAGATGTCAAGCAGTGCAGGTATCGAGTAAGAAAAAATTTATAGTGTATGTTGAGCATCAAAGACTTTATATGCCGAGTGATATAGATTAGACATGTTTTTTTGTAATGGCACAAACTGTTGGAATTAAGTTACATTTGTCATTAGTGACAACACTTATTCAATTCTCTATGGCTACCGAGCTCATCACTTAGTTCATAGTTCATATTGAGTGTTCAGTGGTTGCCAAGCAAGTTCAACAGTTCACTATTTCATACCGAGCATTCTAGAAGCGACCGAGTGAATACAGATAGTGTGCAGTCCAACAATTATCACCGAGTAGATAGTGGTTACTAAGCTTTGTAGTATTTACCAAGTCATCAATTATTGTGATGAGAAGCTAGTGTCAACCAAGTGATGGATGTGTGGTGTTTATCGAGTGAAAGCAAGGTAAACATAGTGTTCAGTATCTACTGAGTTACAGTACATCTACCGAGTCTCCAATGGTTACCGAGTTTGAAGCTACGTTGTGTGATTAGTATGGACCAAGACTCTACTTCTACTAAGTGCATGATGATGTTGAGTAATGCAGTAGATGCCAAGTATCAGAAGGTCACCAAGTCAGCTATTCAGAACCTGAGTTTCTACTATTTGGTCGACTCAATAATATTTTGTTTACTTATTTTTTAGCTGACCTTGTAATTGTAAATATTGGAATGGTATATATATGTGATGTATTTTATCATACAAATGTATCATTATGAGAAGATGTATGAAGTAATGTTTTGAGAAGAGTGAAAGTGAATCGGCAACAAAGAAGAGTAAAGAATGTAACAAGATCAATTAAGGAGCAGTAAAGTTATATCTATCACAAGAGGTGATCTATACTTTAAGGATCTAATCAGCAATCAAGTTGCAAGTCAAATATACTATTTCATCCTAATAGGTGAATCGGCTTCTAAATCCTTTAACAGGGTAGACTTAACAGTCTTTCTTTAAATCTCTTAATAGAGTGCATACTTCATTATATGTTTGTAAAACCTCTAACAAGGTGGATCTGGCAATCCAAATTGCTCTTAACAGGGTAGATCATCAAAAGTGGTCAATGTAAGCCTTAACAGGGCAACTTTATACTATAGTAGTGAAGTTTTGTGGATATCATCCCCACCCCAGTTTTACTTTCTATTTGGAAGGTTTCTAGGTTATGAATGTTTATCTTTCAGTTTCTTATGCATGTAGCAAAGTAGATCAATTAATGGTGAATGATTTATATTGTTAATTGCTAAATTTATGAAATTTTTTAGGTTACTAATTTACCCCTCCCCTCTCATTAACCTAGCTAGTCTTGATTATTTCCAACAATTGGTATCAGAGAATTATGGTTCTCAGGATAAAGCTTGACAGCTTGAGCAAAGATAAAGGACAATGGAGATATTTAGACTTGACAAAGCCATTGATAATGAAAAGCTAGATCTAGAGATGGCCATAGCTCAACTCAAAGAAGCAAAAGAGCATGTTTCCCAATCCCTAAAAAGAATGAAGGAACTTGCAAAATAGATGAATGACCACCAGTATGTTGAAGAAAAGATTGAAGACTCTTTCCCCTCAAACAATTCAGATGAAGCAAATGAGGCAATCAAAGAACTCCTAGAAAAGAATGGCTCTATGCAAGAAGAGGTAAGAAAATTGAAAAGAGAACAAGAAATTTAGTCAATAAGAATGTGTGAAATCTTGGAACAAAGGAATAAGGTAAGTGAAGACTTGGAGACAAGGAACAATAAAACTCAAAATCAATCCCTTTAGCAAGAAAGTGTTATCAATCAACTCTCGAATGCAAATGAGGAAATCATAAATCTGAGATTTGAAAATGAAAGGCTAAAGAATGATTTAAGCACTAAAATAAAAATCAATGAAAGATTGAAGGCTGATCTGAATTCTAAAAAGCAACTCAATGGACGAATAATGAAATCCCAAGAAGACATGGATCAATTTAATCAGCAAAGTGAGTAGAATCTAAATAGGAAAAAAGGAAAAGTAGGACTTGGATACAAAGAAGAAGGTGAATCCTTTAAACAAGGTACTCAAAGGAATCAAATACCTACTCACAATCACTGTGGTAAGTTAGGTCATAAATCAAACAAATGTTGGAGCAATGGAAAGGAAAAATGCAATGGAAAGTGCTACAATTGTAGTCAACATGGTCATAAAGCTAATGAATGTAAGGAGAAACCAAAATTTGAAGGTAAATGTCACAAATGCAAGAAGCAAGGTCACAAGGCATCTGAATGCATATCTAAACCATTTAATCTAGCTAAACAATTTGTAAAAGCAATATTTGGTTGGGACTACAATACATGGTGTAGATGTCATTATTGTGGAGAATATGGACACATTGGCATAAATTGTGCAAGACATCACTTGAGAAAGAAGGATACCACCATAAGATGTTATAAATGCACTAAACTTGGTCATATAGCTAAGAATTGCATGAATATAGGAAAGGTTGAAGATGAAAAGAAAGCTAAAGCTAATAACATTAGGAAGCAGATGAGACAGCAGTGGATTCCCAAATCTACTGAGCAAGCCAATTCAAATGATGGCTGATGAGACCAAAATTTTCCTTTATTTTATGATAGTTCTAAGATACTTTGTTGATAATCTATTTTATCTTTGTCAAAAAATTTGTGGACCAATGTTTACCAAACCTATGATAAACCTATGCGTAGGAACTATGCCTCTTTTCCTTATATTATATATAGTATGTAATATTTCATATAGTTATCAAAATGTGCATTCTTATATTTGAATTTAATTTTATAAATGTTTATTTGAAAATGTGTCTTTGTATTGAAACTAACCTATTAATGAAGACTAAAAGATGATTGGAGGAATTTTAAAGTTAAGTGGCAACAACATTCAAGGAGAAGAGAATGCTAAGGAGCAGCCACAACGGATGAAAGCTGCAATGGTTCTAGAAGACACGACAGCAAGTAAGGAGGAGCTATGAAGACTTATTACCTTCTCTACATTTATTCTTTGGGGAGTAGATGTTTAGACTTTAGTATTCCCACATTTGGCCATTATTCTCTCTTCCTACCTTTAGTTGTTATCCTCCTATTTTCTCTCTTGCAGATTTAAAGCTAGGTCATTTACTTTTCTATTATGGAATAAATGTTGATTTCCTATATATATAGGAATTGACTCAAGTGTGTTAGGTTTTTTAACTAGTTAGAAGAAATAGTTTTAGAGAACAAAATGTTAACTTTTACAGTTGTGTTTTTACAGTTCTGTGTTATGTAATGAATTTCTAAAATCTAATAAATAGTTTTTGGCTTCTATCTTGTGTTAGTAGTTTAGTGAAACCAACCAAGGGTGCCCACTTGGAAGGTGGATTAGATTAAGATAGAATAGATTTATTTCCAAGTATTCTTAGTTTCATAATTAGAAGTTGTAAGTTCCTTCCTGTAGCATCACACTTTGTGAATGTTCCTGCAGCATATGTGAGAACAGTTATTGTGGATGAACCAAGTTGGAATGTTTTTTATCCTTTCATTGTGTTTCCAATATTCATAGAGTTAAATGCATCAGTTTCCTATAGTAATAGTGTAAGTTCTTTTTCTTGCATTTTAGTTTCCTACAACATAAGCTTAGTGACTCATTAAGAGACCTAGTGCACATACTGTGCTGATCATTTCAAGTATATGTCCCTAGGTTGACAAGATCAAATGCACCTCATAACAGGGAAATAGTCCTTAGTTTGAATATATTATTCCTAAGCATGACCTAGAGCATGACTATGATACACCTATTGTGAGGCGGACCATTTTTGGTGCCGTTGTTGGGGATGGTGTCAAGTTAGGAGTATTTTTTAGTCATAGTTCTTAGATATTTTTTTTTTTAGAAATCTCTAGTTTGAAGTTTCTTTCACCAGTGTCAAAAGTTTAATTGCATGCATCGAAGAGGAAGACGACAAGATGAATATGGCATATTTCTTCCATGGGAGTCTATTAATTTGAATGAAGAAATTGAAGAAGAAGAAGTTGAGTTACATTTTGAAGATGCAAGCCCTATTTTTCCCACAACATCATCATCAAGAGCTAAACCAATAGAGATAAGTGGTCTTCAACCCATCATTAAAGTCTTGACTAGTTTTCTTGGTAACACTACTCTAAATCCACCAGTTGTTAATCATCCAGTATCCAATATCCCTTTTTAGTAGCAACCTCATAATCTGATACCTCCAGTCATGGCACAACCTACTTTTTCACTTCCTCTTCCAAGTCTTGTAACCAATGCTAATCTTAAGAACATACCTCCCGCTACTCTTCCAAAGTTCTATAGCCTTACAACTGAAGACCTTGGTACTTTCTTGTTTGAATTTGATATCCTTTATCATAGTTTTGACTACAACACTGATGCTCATAAGCTTAAATTGTTTCCAGCAACATTGAAAGAATCAACTCTACACTAGTTCATGGGCTTAGGAGCCAATGCAACAGGAAGTTGGGATGAGATGCAAGCTCTATTTCTAGATAAATATAAAGAATATTGCAAAGCATTTGGTTGAAGAGGGGATGGTATATTTAGGATATCATAGAAGGAGGAAGAAATAATGGAAGATTATCTTTCACATTTCTCATATACACTACAAAAGAACCACCAACACGTGTTGTCAAAAGATTCACAAAAGTTGGTTTTTTTGAGAGGTGTGAATGATGATTGTTTGGAAGCATTGGACCTAATGGCTAATGGTGATATATATCAAGCTTCTTGGAATGATCTTAAGAAGATCTATTAGACCTATTCAAGGTCAACCATGAAGAAAGGCCGAGGACCTCATTCCACAATCACCAAAGGAATCACTCAAGGCACTTCAAAGCTTGAGATATCTAACCTATTATTAGATTTCAAACTAGCTATCAGCAACAATGTTGCTACACATATGGACATGATGACTGCAAAGAAGAAGCAAGCTAAAACTGAGTTACAACTAGCTAAATACTGCCCTCATTGTCAAAAGCAAAAGAAGGATTGCCAATGTAAACTGGTTGCAAGCATGGAGAACCAGCATCTTCCAACTGAGTACATCAAGATAGATTGTGATGATGAGCAAGTATTCTTTGTTGCTCAATGCTGATCATGGGCCTAATGTCAAGATATGCCTCAAGACCCCTTGCAAAATTCAAATTCATATGGTAATCAATGGCAAAACCATAATCCCCAAGGTCCTCCACAAATCCAACCCAATTGGAACAATGCTAGGCAAAAAAATCAGCAACAATCCTAATGGCCTCAGAATTCCCAACCACCTTGGCCTAACCAATAGAGTAACCAATTGCAGAATCAACAGAACTACTGGCACAACCAATAGAACCAATGGAAACCACCCCAAGGGAATTGGAAGTCTACAAACCAATGGAGGGGATGTCAACAATGGCCTAACCAAAATACTAGTGCTCCACAATTAGCACCTCCAGTTCAGTAACCTACTTTAATGCCACCACCTGCAAATCTTGGACCCCAAAAGCAAACACAATTACTAGCACAACCTCAGCCAAACCCAAATAGCCAATAACCACAAAAACTCATGTATAGTGCTGATGCTTAGCGATATTAAGCTTACACCATGAATGTTGTTGATATACATTTGAGATCTAGTACAACTTTACTAGTGCATAAACTGCCTATTATAACTAAAATATCAAATTCTCTTACAACATCAGAACCTTCAGTTGCTAAAAGTGTTGACCCAACCAATGTTTCTATGTCAACCCCAACTCAACCTGCAATAGAACCTCCTTTTCTAGAAAAGCTGATACAAAAGAAACATGAACAAATAGAGGAACAACCTTTTAATATTGTTGATCAGTTAAAAAAGATGCATGTCCAAATACCTCTATTTTAAGCCATTAATGATGTTCTAGTTTATGGAAAAGCTATTAGAGAAGCATGCTTGAAGAAGTATAGAAGGAAGAAAAAGGACCCCACCATAGTCCATGTTGTGGGACAATTAGCTAACATCATGCTAGGGAAATTGATTATACCAAAATATTCTGATCCAAGAAGTCCAGTAGTGAATGTCAGTATAAATGGCCAGTTTGTTAAAAATGCTTTAATAGATCTTGGAGTTGCAATAAATGTTATGACCAAGGATACCATGAAGAAGTTACAAATAAAATGACTAAGGGCTACACCAAAAATTCTATAACTTGTAGATAGTTCTACTGTTACCCCTGATGGGATGATAGAAAACATAGTTGTAACCCCTATAGACTTTATGATTTTATCCCCCAAAGTTAATCTATTTGGTTACCCTGTCATCTTAGGTAGACCATGGTTAGCCACAAGCAATGCAAACATAAGTTGTAGATCATGGAATATGACCATATCAAATGGACAAGCAACAAAGAAATTTGATTTATATCCTCTAGCCCAACCATTACCAAATTTGAGCACATCTATTTGGCTAGATTTAGGAGATGAAGAAGAAGAGTTAAAATCTATAGTATAGCTCATGATGTTGCATAGACAATCTTTTCTAAAATTGCAATAGGAAGATTCAATACTTCAAAGTATCCTCACTAACAATTGTGTGGTAGAAAAAGATGTATCTAAAAGTTTTGTATTGGAATTAATCACATATGAAGAGTGTGATAAGAATTGTACTTTGCATAAAGAACCTGAAATTCTTTATCCATTTTTACCTTGTGAATTAGAAGCAAGCCCAATTTCTAAAGCTGCTATGATAGAGTCCACCACTACTTTTGAACTGACTAAAGGTCATAATCTCCATGT
The DNA here is from genome assembly GCA_028749045.1 of Cupressus sempervirens. Classification (NCBI taxonomy): domain Eukaryota; kingdom Viridiplantae; phylum Streptophyta; class Pinopsida; order Cupressales; family Cupressaceae; genus Cupressus; species Cupressus sempervirens. Next base: position 291,407,031 of record CM053790.1, on the reverse strand, counting down.
TAATCCTAAGTTAATACCCACATAGATGGAACAATTAAAAGAATTTCTTCAAAGGTGTGAAAAGGCCTTTGCACGGAATATAGTGATATGAAAGGGTTGAGTCCTACACTATGCACTCATAGGATATACATTAATGAAGGCTATCTACCACTCTATCAACCCTAGAGAAGGATTAATCCAAGCCTTAGAGAGATAGTTAAAACTAACTTGCAAAAATTACTTGATGCTAGTTTTATTTATCCTATATTTGATAGTAGATGGGTGTCACCCTTGGTTATAGTGCTTAAAAAGGGAGGAAAATAGAGAATTTGTGTAGATTACAAAGAGTTGAACAAAGCTACCAAAAGGGATCACTTTTCTTTACCATTCATAGATCAAGTTTTGAACACATTAGCTAGAAAGAAGTATTTCTCTTTTCTAGATGAGTATAGTGGTTATAATCAAATTAGTATTGCTCCTAAAGATCAAGACAAAACCACATTTATGTGTCCATGGGTTACTTTTGCATACTTTATCTTACCATTTGGTCTATGTAATGCTCTTGCAACATTTCAATGAGCAGTTATTAGCATCTTTGTTGATATATCACATGATTGTATGGAAATCTAAATGGATCACTTCACAACATTTGGAGTCACTTTTTAGGAAGCAATGGTGAATCTTGAAAAAGTTTTGGTAAGATGTCAAGAACATAATTTGCCACTTAATAGTGAAAAGTGTTTTATGCTTATGCAGGAAGGTGTAGTACTTAGTCATTTCATATCTGCTGCAGGAATACAAGTGGATCTAGCTAAGATAGAGGTAATTTAAACATTGCCCATACCTACAAAGTCAAAAGATGTACAATCTTTTCTAGGTCATATGTTGGATATTAAAAATGTTTCATAAAAGATCTCAGCAAAATAGCTAGTCCCTTGTATAAGTTACTCACAAAAGAAGTTGAATTTAGTTGGACATCTGAATGTGATGAAGCCTTCCTGTAGCTTAAGAAACTTTTGACTACAGTCCCAATCCTACAAGGCCCTAATTGGAATTCACCTTTTCATATATATATATATATATATATATATATATATATATATATATATATATATATATATATATGCCTCTGATTATGCCATAGGTGTAGTCTTAGCGCAACAACCCCAAAATCTTGAAAATGCAATCTATTATATCAGTAAAAGCCTTTCTGGCGCAGAGCTGAACTACACTGTAATTGAAAAAGAATTGCTAGCAGTAGTTTATGCACTCAACACGTTTTGGCATTACATGACTGGCTATTCCATATTTGTTCATACTGATCATGGAGCAAATAAATATCTCATGAACAAACCTACCTTAATAGGTAGGTTAGCAAGATGGTTACTATTGTTGCAAGAATTTGATATAGCTATTTTTTATAAGCCTAGAAAAGCCAATGTTGTAGCTAATAATTTATCAAGAATCCATCATGATGATACTAACAGTACTTTGGTAGATGATGCATTTCAAAATGAGCATTTGTTTCATATTGCTATTCAAACTCCATGGTATGTAAACATTGCTAACTACATTGTAGCCAATAAAATACTAGCACATTTTTCATACAAGGAAAAGAAGCTTCATGTAGAGAAAAGTTTTCATTTCTCCTGGATAGATAATCTCTTGTTTTACACTAGACCTGATCAAGTTATGAGAAGATGTGTGAGAGAATATGAGACATATGACATTCTACATGCATGTCATAATGAACCTAGAATAGAGAAATTTTATAGTGCATCCAAACAATCTTGAGAAAATTTGCAGCAAAGATTTTTCAAAGAATTTTTTTCTCATTTACTAAGTAACCATGGCATCTAGAAGTAGTAGTAGTATCAAGGAAAAAACAGGTTCAAAAATGTTGGTAAAAGGCGTGGAATGGAAAGCACCAAATTTTAAGTTAGTTCCAATAATTGTGGAGGCACTTGATCCAAATGGAGCTCAATCACAAATTCCTCCAAAGGTACTTCTTATTAACGATATTCACACTCATTTTAAGTGTTCTGTTCAAGAAATTGGAACCCTAGAGATGGATACTGCCCTAGGAGAAATGTGTGTTGATGGATCTTTGAAACTCGAGCATATTCATCTAGAGGTCAAAGGTTTAACCCATATCCAGCATATGCCAAGGAATTTTCAAGTGAAGTGTATTAGGTATATTCTGAGGCATGTGCATAATGGTCAGTTATGGTTAGAGCAACCTGTGTTGATCACAAAGAAAATGATTCATAAGATTATGGGTCTCCCTATGCTCAACAAGGCTAAGACAATTAAAACCCTAGGTCAGGAAGAACTTCAAAAGAAAACCCTAGTAGAGTAGGATGGCAGAGGTTTAAAGATTAGTAATGTTTCTAACCTGGAGCTTAGATTTGGAATTCACATCATAGCACATAAGATATATAACTCTAGTCATTTGAATAGTGTGCCTTGTGAGGCCATGGATTTGGCATATAAGGTTGTAAAGAAGAACCTAGAATTTGATCTGTCAGATTTATTGTTGAAATAGTTAAACAAGAACATGGACAACATTAGGACATCAAAGAACAACCCCTATAAATTCAATTCTTTGTTAACTTGTCTTTTCTTTCATGTTCAAAATTTTTTCCCATCAAAATGTTCAGTTGTGTGGAAGAAAGATATTCCCATTTTGTATCAGATTAATGAATTCATTACAGATTTCAGTGAAAATTTTGAAAGTATTATGGATAATTATTTTGAAGCTTTCAAGGAGAAGATGAACAATAGGTTCTTGATTACTCCCAAACTAGTTGAAGATTATAAAGATGATGTATGCTTCATGGTTGATTGTGATAAAGTTTATATCCAGGCAGTTAGGCCTAGAACTGCATGGGTGAAACCTCTTCCATATGAGGTTGACATTGATGAAACAAAGGAAATTATTGAAGCCCTAGTCAATGATCTAGTAGATCCAAAGCTACCTGTCTTTGGAACCTACGAAGAAGCTAAAACCAAAATAGAGCTTGAGATCAAGCTACCTTAGGCAGTAAACAAGGGTAAGAGGAAGATAGCAAAGCTAAAAACTACTAGTGCCCCTCTTATGCTTACCAAGGGAAAAGTAGAGGATGAAAAAGAGTCTGAAGAAGAAGAGTAGGAATCAAAGAAGGAAGAAGAGCAGGTAAGAAAGAAAGGCAAGGTGATTATCACCAAGCCACCCAAAACCTCCATAGCTATGTTTACTAGGAGATGCAAGAAGAAAGGAGTCAGTGAAGTTGTGCTTGTTAAGCCCCCTCTCACCTTCCAAGAAAGATTGAAACAATTAGAAGAAGGTGTTGGTATTACAAACTTCAAGGCATTGAAATTTGAAACTAGGATAGATGTAGAGAAGATGCAGATTGAAGAGCTTGTGCTATCAAAGATGGGAAAATGGAAATATTCCCCAGATCAAATCGCCCCATAGATTTCCAATGAACTATTAGAAAGGGTATGTGTTGCATAAAATTGTAACCAAGATTATGCAAACCTCAAACTATGAACATAACAATGGAGAAAATGTTCGGTATGCTCTTAGAAACACAATAATGGATGAATCTCTTGGATGTGTAAATGCAAATGGAAAATGTACCTAGCCTAGATGATATGAAAAATCAAAATGACAGAATGATGATGCAATGATAAGAAACTCTAATGGTACCTAATGACTCCTAACCCAGCCGAAGTTCTCTTCTCGTGAGGAAAGCTTGAGACAAGAGGTCTATTTAAAGTGGATGGAGGAAGCATCTAGAATGTGCTTAGAAACTACTAGGAGATAAGGATAAGGATTTGACAACTAAACACAGGAGATAAGGATAAGAATTGACAACTAAGCCCCTTATCTCACATTCTAGATAGATAGATAAGACTGATGAGATAGCATGCGTGTGTAGAAGATTCCTATGGTGTAGACAACATGTGCTTAAAAGATGTGATGACAACTCATATGTATGCACATACTTCTAGGCAGTTTGAATAAAGATTAAATTAAATAAAATTTAATTTAATCAAGGTCTAGAAGAATTAATGGAAAAATGGAGGATTTTAAATAAATAAAATTTATTTAAAAAAGGAATACGTGGAGAATCATGTGTTAATTTAAATTAACACATTAGAGCTAAGAAGTATTTAAATTAAATTTAAATACTTAGACAAAAATGAACCTATTTAATTAAAATAATTTAATTAAATAAGTAGAGGAATGTGACTAGTACTAATTAGATTAATATAGTCATTCAGGACAATTTTTAGTGTATACAGGTTAAAACCAAGGTGGGAATCTACAACTCAAACTATCAAAGACATATTTGAGCAATCTCTGAGACAGTTGCTACCAAATCTTACTAATGCATAAGTCAAGAAAGCAATGAAGAAGAATGAAGAGAAAATGATGATGAGATTTCATACTTGTTTGATTTTGGTTAAAGACATTGAGCATGTAGTTAAAGATGCTACAGATATATGGAAAAAAATTTATCATCTGCATAAGCCAAGTGAAGACCCAGTTGAAATTAAGGATGATGACAGTGACAGTGATGAAGAAGATAACACACCTTGTGTCACTTTTGATGTTGAAGACTATCAGGCATAACACACCTTGTGTCACTTTTGATGTTGAAGGATGATGAAGAAGAGAAAGAGGAAGAAGCTAATGAGGAAGATAAGGAAGATGATGATCTAGTAATGATAGCTACATAGGTTATAGCCTCCCTTCCTCACTTTCCACCAAAGACTGCTACATCATCTGGCATGGAGATAGCTTCAGCAAGTGTGATTGTAACATCAATTGATACATCATCATTTCAATCACTATTTTCTCTCTCTCAACTCTAGGCATCACTAATGGAAGTGTCTACCACTTCATCTACCAAGCTGCAGACCTCCTCTTCTTTAGCTATTGAGTTATGAACTTCATCAATAGCATGTACAGTAAGTTCAACATCCTGCTCTACAATTTTGACTACTACAACTTTTCTTGCACCATTTTTTGTTCCAGTAAGTTATTCTATTGAAAGTACTTTAGTAAGCGCTCCACCTATTATTACTTCAATTTTGGATAGTACAACAATTTTGGATTCTTTTAGCACTCCAGCAAGTATTTCTTCAGTTGGTCCTATTCAAGTTTTTACAGCCAGTCCAGCCATCTCTACAATTGTTTCTATTCCTAAGTCCAATGCAGTAATGACAGAAGTAGAACCAAGGACACCCCTAAAAATTTTTCTTACTAGAAAAAAAATTGATGATGATATTGACTTGGACAAAGAGATTGTAATTCCAAAGATAGATCTTGATACTATTGCATTTGATGAAATGAGATTGGTTAGCCAACTTTTGGAATAGAAGGCAAGGCAAAAGCAATTATGAGATGAAAGGGACAAGGAATTTAGAATAATTGAAAGTGCAAGGAATATACTAACTAAGGCCATAGGTTTTGATTTGGATTCATCTCAACACATTTTTTTGCAGTTAGAAGAGGTAGTGCAAAAGTTTAATGAGGATTCTACCAGACAAGAAAAGTTAATTGAAAAGGTAGAGAAAAAGTTTGATAATAAAGTGCTTGAGCACATTGCCATAAACCAGGTAGAATTATTGTCCATTTTGGCTATGTAACATCACTTTTTGCTAAGCTATGTGATGTTACTAGGTTCACTAAGTAGGTAAAAGAGAAATTGTATAAGATTGATGAAGATATGAAGGCTAGTGTTCAAAGGTTGCAGCTTGACCCTAGCTCAAGCTTAGCACATCACAATAAGGTGAGATTTCTATCAGATATGTAGGCTGAAATAATGAGAGAGGAAGGAAGGATTAGATCCACATTGATAGACATCCAAAATGTGATTCTTCCAATCATAGACACAATGCAAAGCCATATTGCATATTCAAAGTCATTGGTCCAAGATAACAATTTTTCAATTACAAACCACATGATACAACTCTCAGTAGAGATTCAAGTAGCTCTCCATACCTACAAAATTTTACAAGAGAATTGGGATAAGGCATTAGCTCTTATTCTCAAGGTACATTCCAAGTTTCTCTCACATTTTGGTATCTCTATATGAATATGTTGTATAACTCATTGGCATTATTGTCAAAAAGGGGGAGTAAGAGATATTTTGTGAAGAGACAAAGGGGAAAGAATAGATTGACATATGTACAGAATAAAAGGGAGATAGACTATGTGCATAATTGTGTAAAGTGACTATGTATATATTATGTCTTATGTATGTTTGAGTTATGTGCAAATGTATATATAGTAGCATTAGAAAGATAAATTTTGAAAAATCAAAAACTTAGTATATTAGTGTACACAAGTCTTGGCTTATAAGTGTTTTTTTCACTAATGCCAAAGGGGAAGATTGTTGGCATTAAGTTATGTTTTTCATTCGTGACAACACTTATTCAATTCTATATGGCTACCGAGCTCATCACTCAGTTCATAGTTCATACTGAGCATTCAGTGGTTTCTAAGCAAGTTCAATAGTTCAGTAGTTAATACCGAGCATTCCAGAAGCTACCAAGTGAATATAGATAGTGAGCAATCCAGCAGTTATCACCGAGTAGATAATGGTTACCAAGCTTCACAATATTTATCGAGTCATCAATTACTGTGATGAGAAGCTAGTGTCAACTGAGTGATGGATGTGCTGTGTTTACCAAGTGAATGCAAGGTAAACATAGTGTTAAGTATCTACTGAGTTACACTATATCTATCGAGTCTGTAGTGGTTATTGAGTTTGAAGCTACATTGTGTGATTAGTATGGTTTGAGCCTCTACTTCTACTGAGTGCATGACAATGCTGAGTAATGTAGTGAATACTGAGTATCAAAAGGTCACATAGTCAACTATTTAGAACCCGAGTTTCTATTATTTGGCCAACTCAGTAATATTTTGTTTACTTGTGTTTTAGCCTACCTTTTAATTGTAAATATTGGAATGGTATATATATGTGATGTATTTTATCATACCAATGTATCATGATGAGAAGATGTATGAAGTAATGTTTTGAGAAGAGTGAATGTGAATCAATAGCATAGCAGAGTAAGGAATTCAACAAGGTCAATTAAGGAGCAATAAAGTTATATCTATCACAAGAGGTGATCTGTACTTCAAGGATGTAATCAGTAATCAAGTTGCAAGTCAGATCTACTATTTCATCCTAATAGGTGAATCAATTTCTAAATCCTTTAACAAGGTAGACTTAACAATGTTTCTTTAAATCTCTTAACAGAGTGCATACTTCATTATATGTTTGTAAAACTTCTAACAAGGTGGATCTAGCAATCCAAATTGCTCTTAATAGGGTAGATCATCAGAAGTGGTCAATGTAAGCCTTAATAGGCCAACTTTATACTATAATAGTGAAGTTTTGTCGGTATCATCCCCACCCCAGTTTTACTTTCTATTTGGAAGGTTTCTAGGTTACCAAAATTATGTGTTCAAGTATCACAAATGTTTATCTTTTAGTTTCTTATGCATGCAGTAAAGTAGATCAATTAATGATGAATGATTTATATTGTTAAGTGCTGAATTTATGAAAGTTTTGAGATTATTGATTCAACCCTCCCCTCTTAGTAACCTAGCTAGTCTTGATTATTTCCAACACAAACAACTATGTAAAATGATTTTCAGCTGACCTAAGGATAGATTATGATCATTTGGAGATAAGAAAAAAACTATATGTGGATTCCCTATGCAATTACATGTAGCCAATTCAAAAATGGGAATGTTTAAGTAGCAATATAGATAAATCTCAACCATAGATGCATACCTAACCCTAAGTCTCCTTGTCTTCTTAAGGAGGATGAAGCCCTAAACTCTTTATGGTAGATAATTGAATTGGAGGTGCAAACAAACTACTTTGTAGAGAATTCAAGGTTACTTAGAAGTAAGGGTGAATTCCATAATTAGTTGGAAAAGAACAAAGGATAGAGAAGGATACATCATTGAGACATCTTATTATGAAGGATCAAATTGGACATTGTTTAGAGGTGATCTGTTATCAAGTAAGCAAGTGCCAATCATATGATCTATGCTGTGACATTTTAGCAGTGATTTTAGTCAAATCTCTTAACAGAGTAGTCCTAAAAGGTTGTATGAAATCTTTTAACAAGGTGCTTACTTAGTTGCAAGTTAAAGTCCTCTAACAAGGCACACTTCTAATAGTGTGTTGAAATCCTCTAACAAGGTGGAACTTAATAGTCTTTGTAAGCCTTTAATAGAGCAAGCCTTTCATAGGGTAGACCATGATTCATGGTCAAAACATTGTAACCCTAATTGGATACACTTTACAACTACAAAAATGAAGATTTTTGGGTGTCATCCCCACCCCAGTTTTACCTTCTCACTTGGAGGGTTTTTGGGTAATCATATCTAGTGTTGTATGTGTGATTGCTTCCATGATTACATGATTTAGATGTATGTGCTTTTCATGTTATTTTAGTTTATTCTATTGAATGCATGAGATAGATGTGTGGTGAAAGTTTTATGGGTTCAAGTTTTAATTGAAGGGTTCTATCATAGTTTTTCCAACCTAAGTTTGTGTAATGGGTTAACTTCAACTTCCAACTTAAAAGTATATTGGATAATGTTCCATTTATAATCCTAGAGCTCCTCATATGATGCAAAAGAATCCTAGGCCTACAAACTATATTGCATCAAACAAAATACTGAGTATTTTTTCTTGTATGAAAAATTTCAATTTCTAGTTGTTTTACAATTTTTTTGGCTTGTCATAGTGGAATTTTTTTAACACAATCATCGGGTGAGCACTCAAACTAGAAAAATAATTCATCTATGTAGTATCACATAAGCATCAATTTTCATAAAATTTTGACTAGATCATCAACAAGGCATTCGAAGCATGTTTACATGTTTCATTTGTATTTCATGTTTCTTCTAGAAGTTTAATTTCTTAATCAAGTCAAGGGCTCTATGAGACATGTGCCATAACTTAGAGCCTTATAACAAATGATACTCATTTGAGAAATGTCATTGGTCCCATAGTAGTTCATGTTTGAAGCTACATTGATTTGGAGTAATTTTAGTTGTTCATGGCACCAAAAAGAACATTCTCTATCAACTTTAGATTGAAAAAGGAGGGAAAATTTATTTGAGTATAGTTTATGAAATCATTTGATTAAAGTACCTTCTCAACATCATATCCACACTAACCTACCAAATAGAAAAAAAAATTATTTTTAACTCCTTTTTCTTACATTCAAAATGATATTATGTAGATGACCTTATGCAAGATATAAAGTAAGGCATTCCAAAGGATTAGGTATATCATCAAATCAGAAAATATGTGCCTATCAATAGACAATTGAGAATGATCTAGGTATCGGGTACTACTTTCTATGTTTGATATAGAATTGATAATATGAACACCATTATAACAATAATAATATACTCTGAATATTATGTTAGGTTGTCTGATATGAAAATATTATTATGTTGTTAAATAATACTAAAGTTGTGATGCAAGGAGGAGGTGATGATCTTGTTTCTTATTACCAAACTCTCATTCTACTAGGCTAGGCTTCTTCCAACCTTACCTAAGCATATCAAATTCTATCCCTTAGGATTCTCCAAGATTAGAGACAAAGTGATTGTACTATTCCTTATACCACCTCACCTATTCCAAATGCCTCTATCTATACCTTCACCAAAACCCAAACTACTTCCAAAGGCCTAAATTCATCAACAATAATGAGATCCCAAACATGCACAAAGTTTTATACACCTTAGCAGGCTTCAAAAAATCAATTCTCACAAACTCTTCCTATGTGGACTCTCCCTTACAACTCTACCTTGGGATTAGGGTAATAAATCCAACTCTACCAAAACTAAAGGTAGATTGAGATACCCATTACTGAAGTTGATTTAATTCAAAAATTATAGATTTCCAATTATCAAATAAGGTATACAACCCGGAGGCCCTATTCTAGTTAATAGGCCTAAAACTCATACTCATGTTAAAAAAATCTTAAAAATCTCAAATGACACCATCAATGAACTTGAATTTATCATTAACTTATTAATAATCTTCAAACTGTTGATACTCGGGCTCCTTGTCTTTGAGTAGATGATCAAACTTTCAAACCCATCCTTGGTGAGGGTTACATTGTTGAGTGTAATTGTTGACTCCAAACTTCAATATCTCAGCTATTCAATAGTTTAAAAAAAAAATTCTTAACATCCCATGGATGCCTACCAGCCTTCCAATACTATGCATCTCTCATGAAACTTTTGTCACATTTTCTTTAGAATGTTGATTCACTACTTTTATTTACAACAACATTTACTTGTTGATTTTGGGTTCATAACTTAATGGGGGATTGAGTTATGGTGTAGACTCTTGCTAGTACCATATTCTCTACTTCCATGAAACAAAAAAAATGCATTCGGTATCACACCATATTTTGAAAAATATACAAAATTTACTATCCAAATAGCAAGTAGTGCGTACTTTGTAATAATATAATGATAATAGACAAATGTTCAATCAACCACAGAAGTACAATGCTCTTTACCATAAATAGGAAGCTTTAAATAATCACAACCACAAATTCTAGAAGAACATAGAAGGACTATAAATTAAATGCCAGTATAACAACTATATTACACCAAAATGCTGATTTCTATTTCACAAAAATATACAAAACACTGTGTTCCTCTTCACCACACATTCTCCCCCTATATTCTACATGAAGATGCAATTTTTTATAACCAAAAACAAGACCTTTCACCTCCTCTAAGAGGTCATTCAAGTGGATGACTCTTCACCCTCTAACACTTGCCATTTTGCACAAATTACTGATTGTAATTTTTGACAATTTTACACTTTTTTGTACATTTTTCATTTTATGATTTCTCATGCTTCCTAGACACCCTAAATAGGTTTAAAATATTATTAAGACCTTTTAATCCTACATTATACCCATTCATGCCCTTGCATGGAATTTTCCTACTACTTTGACTCACCATGACCCATAATACTTAAAACAAGAAATTGGTCAACATGACCTTAATTTGAACATGATATGAAATAACTAAATCCCTAAACTAACATAAAATAATATTGACATTATAGTCATGTTTGTTATTAGTGACACACACTTATTCAAATAGATATTATCTAACAAGCTTATTGTATAATTAACAGTGTTGACCAAGCATTTTAGGCTTTACCAAGTTCTACAGTTGCTACCAAGTTCAAGGAATAGTACTTAGTTTGCACTGAGTAGTTTCTACCATGATGGTGATCAATAGTGTAAACTAAGTCTCTTAGTGTTTATTGAGTTCCTTAGTGCAAAATGAGTTGTGTAGTGCTTACCAAGTTCACAGTTACAGTGATGTAAATCTAGTGTTGATTAAGCCACTCAGTGTTAACCAAGTGATTTAGTTTATACTAAGCTCATTATGATAGCATTGACCAAACTATGTAGTGTGAATCGAGTGATTCGGTTTATATGCCGAGTTTCATAGTATTCATTGAGTCACTAGTGTAGACTGAGTTCAAACTACTTGGAAGTGATTAGTATGGACCAAGCTTCTATGTATACCAAATGCATGATGATGCCCAACATTGACAATGGATTTCAAGTATCAGAACCTCATTGAGCTAGTCTTTAGAACCCGATTTTCAGCAGTCAGGCTGACATTAAATATTTTGTATAAACTTGTATTGTAGCCAACTTTGTTGATTTTGAAAATGGATTGGTATATATGTAATGTATTTTATCACATCCAAAAAGATAAGATATAGAATGTAACTAACAAAGAAGAGCAGAAGTGGGAATTACAAAGGCTACAGTAGTATAAGGAGCAACAAAGATTTATCTATCATAGTAAGGTGATCATTACACTCAAAGGAATCTCATTTAGCAAACTAAGTTGTAGATCAGAGATCAACCACTATTTTATCCTAACAGTTGGATCAGTGAAATCCTTTCACAAGGTAGACTTAACAGTCTTTTGTAAATCTCTTTACCGAGTGCATACTTTATTGTATGTTTGTAAATCCTTTTGCAAAATGGACCTAATAGTCCTTATTGCTCCTAACAGGGAAAATAATCAGAAGTGATCATTGTAAGCCTTAACAAGCCAACTTTATACTACAATATTAAAGCTTGTGGGAATCATCCCCACCCTAGTTTTACTTTCTATTTGGAAGGTTTCTAGGTCCCCATATTGTGTGTCAAAATGTTATGAATGTTTTTAGTTTTTCATGCATGCAATTAGATCTAAATACACATGAAAGATTAAATTGGTTACTAATTCACCCCTCCCCTCTTGATAACTTAGCCTATCATATATATTTCCAATAATTGGTATCAGAGTTTTGTGGTTCTTAGAGAAAATTTTAACAACTTGAGCAAAGATCAAGGCTATGGGGGTATTTAGACTTGACAAGGCTATTAACAATGAGAAATTGGATTTGGAATTGGCTATTGGATAACTCAAGAGAGCAAAGGAGCAACTCTCTCAATCCTTGAAAAGAAGAAAAGATCTTGCAGTATAGATGAGTGACCAACTCTACATTGAAGAAAGAATTGAAGACATTCATTTAGAAAGAAATTCAGATGAAGCTAATGAAGAAATCAAAGAACTATTAGAAAATAATAGTACACTTCAAGAAGACTTGTAAGAAAGCTGAGAAGAGAGCAAGAAATCTAGTCAGTAAGATTATGTGAAGTCATGGAAGAGAAAAACAAGATAAAAGAAGAGATAGAAGGAAAGAACAATGAAATTCAACATCTATTCCTTCAGCAAGAAAACTTCATTGATCAGCTCACAAAGGCAAATGAAGAAATCATGAGTCTAAGATTAGAAAATGAAAGATTACAAAATGATCTAAACACTGAAAGGAAAACCAATGAGAGAATGATGAAATCTCAAGTAGACATAAATCAGTTGAATGAGCAAAGCCATTATAGACAAAAAGGAAAAGCTAGAATTGGATATATAGAAGAAGGTGACTCATCTAGTCAAGGAGCTTAAAAGAATCAAAGACCTACTTGCAATCACTGTGGTAAGATAGGTCACACATCAAACAAATGTTGGAGCAATGAGAAAGCTAGATTCAATGGAAAATGCTACAATTGCAATCACCATGGTCATAGAGCCAATGAATACAAAGAGAAACCTAAGTTTGAAGGAAAACATCACAAATGTAAGAAGCATGGGCACAAATCTTTAGAATGCAAAACTAAGACATTGAACCCAACAAAACAGATTGTTAAAGCTATATTTTGTTGGCACTATAACACTTGGTGCATATGTCATTAATATGGATAATTTGGACACATTGGAATTAATTATGTAAAACATCACATGTGGACAAGAGACACTACTAGAAGATGTTTCATTTTTACAAAACTTGGTCATCTTGCCAAGAACTATATGAACATTGGAAGAATTGAAGATGAAAAGAAGGAAAAGATTGATAATATAAAAAAGTAGATAAGACAACAATGGATTCCAAAATCTTCTAAGAATTCAAGTTCGAGCAATAATGAAAATGTCACTCAAGAATTGGGTGAATCAAGCATTTCCACTTGAACTCTCACAAGGAGAACTAGAACTAGGATTCTAAAGAAGACATCTCACATCAGCTCTAGTCAGAAAAATGAAAGATCCATATCAACATTCAAGATGTAAAGGGATCATCTAGCATTCAAAAAGATGCCAGTCATTACCAAGTGAGGTTAGGTTGTAGACCTTACCAAATGAGGTCGGGTTGATAGACCCTACCAGGCAAGGTCAAGAGCTACCAAAATTACTTGTGGACACCGAGTCATGGATCATGACTCTACCAAGCACTTAATGCAAGTGAAGTGAAAGATAGTCTATAATTTGACAAAACAATCATACTAGTCATTTGTGGTGATGGAAAGGTGAAATTTGGTAAAAAGGGAAAAATGGAACCATAAAATTTTTAGAGCTATTTGTGCAAAGCAATTTTTGAGCATCCAAATGATATGAGAAAATTATGGTTGAATAATTTTAGGTCTTTGAAATTGCTACTACTAAGAAAATGGCATCCTCTACTAGCAAGACTATGAAAGGGTCAGAGATGTTAGTTTGAGGCATGAAATGGAAGGCACCAGATTTTAAGCTGAGTCTGATTGTCACAGAAACCCTAAATCCAACTGGAGCTCAATCAAAAATTCCATCCAAGGTACTATTAATTAATGATATTTATTCACATTTTTGGTGTGTTATTCAAGATATTGGAACTTTGGAAATAGAAGAATCTTTGACAGAATTGTGTGTGAATGTTGTGTTAAAACCAAAGCATCAACACCTTGAAGCAAAGGGTTTGACTCACATTTCACACATGCCATGAGACTTTCAAATCAAATGGATAAGATTTATTCTCAGCCATTTGTGTAATAGTCAATTGTGGTTCGAGCATCATATTGTGATGACCATGGAGATGATCCATAGGATTACTGGTCTTCCTATGTTGACAATACCTAAAACACCAAAATCCTAAGTCGAGTTGAGCTAGAAAAGAAAACCCTAGCCGAGTGGGATGGAAGAACAATGAAGATCAGTTGTATTATAGATATGGAATTAAATTTTAGGATACATATCATCATGCACAAAATATATAGCTAAATTAGACTCGACAGCGTATCATGTGAAGTAGTGGATCCCACATACAAAGTGGTCAAGAATAACTTGTCACCTGACCTTGCCAAGTTGGTGCTGAATCAATTCAACAAAAATATGGAGAGTATAAGAACTTCAAAGAAAAATACTTGTAAGTTTGGTTCACTCTTAAATTGTCTATTTTTCTATGTGCAAAATTTTTCCCATCTAAAGGTACAGTTGTATGGAGGAAGGATGTACCTATTCTTTATCAAATTAATGAATATATATCTGAAATGGGAGAAAACTGTGCTAGTATTATTGATAACTACTTTGATGCATACAAGGAAAAAATAAATAATAGATTTAGGATACCAAAGAAACTTATTGATGATTACAAAGATGATATTTTTTTCATGGTTGATAGTGATAAAGTGTACATACAAGAAGTTAGACCGAGAATTGTATGGGTCAAGCCTCTAGGTTATGAGGTTAACATTGATGAAACTAAGGACATTACTAAAGCACTTTTAAATGAGCAAGTTGACCCAAAAGATGCATATTTTAGCATTTATGATGAAGCAAAGGCAAGAATAGAACTAGAAATAAAACTCCCTTAGGTAGTTAATAAAGGGAAGAAGAAAATTGCAAAATTGAATCTAGCTCCACTCCTCTATTGACTAAAGGCAAAGGGGATGACATTGAGGAAGAAGAAAAGTCAGAGGAAGAAGAGCTAGTAAAGAAGAAAGGTAAGGTTATTATAACCAAACCTACCAAGCCATCTACTACTATGTTCACAAGGAGGACATCTAGGAAGAAACAAAAGATGGGTGAAGAAGTAGAGGATATAATTTTTAAGAAGCCTCCATCCACCTTTTAGGAAAGGTTAAAAGAAATAGAATCAGGATCTAGCATATCAAACTTCATATCACTAAGGTATGAGACAAGGACTAAAAAGGAGTAGAAGCAAGTTAAAGACATGATAATTTCTAAGATGGGCAAATGGAAATATTCTCTAGACCATCTTGTTTAGCAGATTATGAGTGATCTAATGGAGAAAATCAAGCCAAGATGGGAGCATGCTATGAAAACTGCTAAGGAACAATATGAGAAGACCCTAAGGCAACTCATGATGAGATTGAATGACAAAGAGGTGAAAGATTCCATCAAGAAGAATGAATTAAAACTTACCTTGAGATTCAACACTTGTTTGATATTGATCAATGACATTGAACATGTGGTAAGGAATACCACCAACACATAGAAGAACATTTACAATCTTCACAAATAGAGTGATTTTATTGTTAATTTCAGCAACAAGGATGATGATGGTTATGATGATGATAAGGAAGAAGAAATTGATCTTGATGAGGAGATTGTTATTCTAAATTGGGACATCTCCAATCTTAGTCCTAATCATATGCATATATTTGGAGAGATACTTTAGAAGAAAGCTAAGCAGTAGAAGCTTAGAGAAGAAAGAAATAAAGAATTTCAAGTGATTGAAGATGCAAAGAATATTCTAGCAAAGGCACTTAGCATGGAGGTTGGCACTTCTCAACTAATTTTGGTTTAGTTAGTAGAGGTAGTCAAAAAATTCAACAATGATTTGAATGGACAAGAGAAACTATTGCAGAGAGCAAAGAAGAAATTTGAGAATAGAGTTTTGGAGCTCATTGCACAAAAGATTACAATTCATCAAGTAGATCTATCTACTATTCTAAGCTCACATGAGACAGCTTGCAACAATGTGACTTCATTATTTGGTAAACTCTATGATACTTCAATTTTCACAAAAGACATTAAAGAAAAAAATTCAAAGATTGATGAAGATCTTAAGGCAAGTACACAATAATTGTAACTTGACCTAAGTTACATCTCTACCCACTACATGAAGATTAGATTATTAACTGATATGCAGGCATAATTGCTAGGAGAAGAATCCAAAATAAGAGCTACACTAGTAGACATACAAGGCATGATTCTCCCAAACATGGATGCATTACAAAAACATATTGCACATGCTAAAACCCTCATCCATGATAACAAATTCTCAATTTCTGATCACATGATATAACTTTTAGCAGAAGTTCAAGTTGCATTGCACACATGCAAGGTGTTGCAAGAAAATTGGAACAAGACAATGGCGTTGATTCTAAAGGTACATTCAGATTTCTTGTCACATTTTGGCATTACTATATAGTATATATCATACATCTTTGGCGTTAATGTCAAAAAGGGGGAGAAGCTGTATACTATAAAGGGGAGAAGATATAATATAAGATGTAGTACACATAAAGGGGGAGAAAATGTATATATCATATGTGAAGATGAGAAGATGTAAAATATATTTTATGTATATGTATGGGGGAGCATTATCATATTATATATGTACACATACTTAGAGATACATCTCTTACAAAAGAAATTTTAAAAAACCTCAAAAAAATTAGAGTACTCTACCAAGTTGAAGACACAAGATGGAGAATAAAAGGTGTTCTTGATCTTTTGAATTTAGTTTTCATTGATAAGTGTTTTTTTTTCTCACTAATACCAAAGGGGGAGATTTTTGACATTATAGTCATGTTTGTTATTAGTGAAACACACTTATTCAGATAGATAGTATCTATCAAGCTTATTGTATAGTTAATAGTTTTAACCAAGCATTTCAGGCTTTATCAAGTTCTATAGTTGCTACTGAGTTCAATGAACACTATTCAGTTTGTACTAAGAAGGTTTTACCATGATGGTAATTAGTAGTGTAAACTGAGTCTCTTAATGTTTACCAAGTTCCTCAGTGCAAACCAAGTTGTGCATTGCTTAACGAGTTCACAGTTACAGTGATGTGAATCCAATGTTGACTGAGGCACTCAATGTTAGCTAAGTGATTCAGTTTATACCAAGCTCATTGTGATAGCATTGACCAAGCTATGTAGTGTGAATCAAGTGATTCAATTTATATGTTGAGTTTTATAGTATTCACCAAGTCACTAGTGCAGACCGAGTTCAAACTACTTGGAGGTGATCAGTATGGACCAAGCTTCTACATCTAAAAAATGCATGATGATGTTGAACATTGATAGTGGGTGCCAAGTATTAGAACCTCATCGAGCTAGTCTTTAACTTCAAAATTGTTGAACATACATGCTATAGAATGACAACCACTACCAAGCCTCTTCCAATCACTAGTAAATTTTAACTCAAATTTTGATGAATTTTTATCAAAAATTTGAAGCAAGCTAGTCAAAATTTTGACCAAGTAGTTCATGGTAATGTTTCTCATCAAAATTTTGACCAACTAGCACATTGGTTGAAATTTTGACCAATACATTCCTCAAAAAAATTTAATTTTTTCTAGCTCTAATTTGTCATTGTTGGTCAAAGTTTCCGCCAATGTTTGGTCAATTTTTTTATAGAATTGGGGGAAATTTCACTCAATTCTTGGTAGAAAACTATCAAGAATTGGTTGAAATTTCCAACCATGTTTGGTCAATTTTTTTTAATAATTGGTAGATATTTTGACCAAGTCTTGGTAGAAAACTATCAAGAATTGGTCAAAATTTCCACCAATGTTTGGTCAAATTTTTTTATAAATGGTGGAAATTTTGACCAATTCTTGGTAGAAAACTATCAAGAATTGGTCAAAATTTCCACCAATGTTTGGTCAATTTTTTTTTTAATGCTATATTAAGCAATTGTTTCTTATCCAAGCCATTTAATTTGCAACCTTTTAAATCTTTGCAAAGATAAAGTTGGAGCAAGAGAATTTTTCTTCTCAATGGTATCCTCTGATGCTTTACAATTAGAGGACGCCTTTGAGAAGCAAAATTCTTGTGCTCTAACTTTATCTTTTCAGAGATTTAAAAGGTTGCAAATTAAATGGCTTGGATAAGAAACAATTTCTTGATATAGCATGGAACAAAGAAGAAGATAAACATATAGTATGGACATGTATTCTTTGAAATGAAAGCATCTAAGAATGTAAGCAAAGCATAACTATTGAAGAGTAACATGCCTCATTATGCACTCTTGATATAGCCAAAGTTGACAAAAAAAAATTCATCTGTGAATAATGATATATTATATAATCAAAGTAACGAAGGAATTTCATATTCATGAAAATTGATTTTCAAAGTATAGTATAGTATAGTACATAAGTTGAAGAAGAAAAGTATCCTAAACTAAACACCACTATATAAAAATTATTCATTTTATCCCACAAGAACTTCAGCACTAGGACAACTATGTTTGAAGTTTATTGTGGAACAACTACTTTAGAAGTTTACTAGTGTAGTCATTTTGCTCTTTTTTAGAATTTAATGACTAAAGAGTACATCAGTTTCTTTAAATTGTTATGGAAATACTAGTTGCACTTGTCAATCTAAAGAGCTTCCTTTATATTTCACCTTGTATTCCAATTGCTTTGTCCCTTAAGATAGGAACAAATTCTATATAACATTCAATCATCACTTTAGCACCACTACATGAATGCTATTCAATTAAAAGTAAGAATTACCACAAACCAAAAGAAAGCCAACTTTCCACTACAAAACTTATATTGGAGCCAAAAGTTCTTCCAATTATAAGTTTCTAGATAAATTGGCATCCAACACAGTGAACAATAAATTCTCTTTCATGTTCAGAAACAATTAGTAAAGCCTCAGTAGCTTCACCACAATTTATAAATAAAAAATAACCTTTGGAGGAATTATCTTCTTGAGGTTTCATTGTAGGGAAGAGCAAAAGTTCCTAAAAATCGTGTACAGTTATTAGTTCTTTTATCAATTATGTATCTTCATAAATAGGCAATGAAGCAAACAAAACTGACCTTAATATTTTGGGAGTTAGTCAAAATCATAGCAAGACAATCTATTCTCATTCACCATCCACTAGTTGGTGGCAACCCATACTCTAATAGAGTACAAAATATTTCATCTAAAGCCATTGCTTCATCATCACTAGATTGCCTGTCCTGAAATATTTATAAACATGCAAAATGAAAAGAATTAGAAAACATTTAGATAAAATATTCATCTACAAAAAATAAACATGTAGCTTTGGAAACTTTATGAGAGTTTAATCCCTTATCATAAATTTTTAATATGAGGATGCAACTACATAATGTTCCTACCATAGTGCTTTGTTTTAAAGTTGAAATTGTTGTA
The DNA here is from genome assembly GCA_028749045.1 of Cupressus sempervirens. Taxonomy (NCBI): domain Eukaryota; kingdom Viridiplantae; phylum Streptophyta; class Pinopsida; order Cupressales; family Cupressaceae; genus Cupressus; species Cupressus sempervirens. The sequence goes on along the minus strand of CM053790.1, from coordinate 291,387,258 downwards.
AATTGTAATAATAAAACTAGAATGTTGACATTTATAAATCATTAGTTGGAATTCTTTGACTGATAATTGCAGCAATAATATTGTTAAATGAATATTTACTATATTATTATTGCAATAACTTAAATGTGATGCAATTATTGGCATTAGTTGAGGAGAAAGGTGTCACAAAAGTATTAGTTGCTTCTACCAAAGCCCAAATTGATATCTGAGATCAATGTTTCTAAGGTTCTCCCTTGAAATCCATCACATTTGAGAAGCCAACTTCTCTAATCAATTCTAAGTAGTTCATTAACTTTTCTAATGTGAAAAAATAGTTGGTATGTGCTAGAAGATAGATATTGAATAAGAAGCTAATAGGTAGACACTGACAGTCAATACAATGCTTGTAACAATAAGTAGTTGGTATATTAAATTTGCTTTTACCAAAATGAAGTTTTTGAAGTGACGAACAAAACTTGCTGGTTCAAATCAATTAAATAAGCAAAGATTGTTCCACAAACTTCCATATAGAATCCAGTTAGGATTACAATGAATGCTAAGATAGAAGAAAGATAGGAAACTACTACACTCATTGGAGGGTAAGCAAGTCCCTAGAGAAAAATGTCTTATTAGGAAAAGTGGATCCTTGAGTCAATCAGTCAAAAGAATTAGTGGTTATTAAAGATATACAGTTTTGTAGAAAGCAGGTAAAATTATTCCCTTTACTATATCTGAATATTAAATTACATTTTGGGCCTCTTCTCCCAATGATTGCCAGATCTCACATGAAGCATTAGCAATTAGAATTCAAGTAGCCAAGAATAGTTTATACTAGGCAATTGAAATTCAATTCATTTTATTCTAATGTTTGGTAATAGACTAGACCATGGTCATGATATTGAAACATTATTTTGGTAAAAATAGGTAGAGTAATTATATTGCCAAGTTTTGATCCAATGCAAATCTAATATTGATCATCAGGTTGTGAAGTCCCCTTTGCTTGACTATCATGAATAAGCATAAAAAAATCCTAATAATGTGTTAAATAGACAAATGTCTTTTCTATTGGTGATACACATTCTAGGGAAATGATTTTGCAACTTGCCTATGCATTATAATTTTCTATTGATATTGACATCTATGGGTGAAAGTGATTACATAATAGGAAACATCTCCATCTGTGAAGTCCATTTAATATTTCTATTTTTTTAAATTTTGACTCTATTTCAGTTACCCCTTGGGCCTTAACCTTTTTAATTCCAATTATACAAATTCATGTGAGGAAAACACCCCTACCAACCATCAATGTACAAAATCAAGAAAACAAGACTAACATATGTAGTATAGGGTACTTAGATATAAAACAAAGTGAAATAGAAGATAAAACCTAAATGTCATGTTGGTCCTTTTAGAGTTGGAAAAAGATTCCCCAAACAATATAGAAGTTTAAAAAGAATGAAAAAGTCACATCAAATTTAAAAATTTGGAGAGCTAGAATGTGGTTTCAAAATTGCAAAATGAAGAAAAAAATCTCTTTCCTACAATTCACACAAAAAAAATACTAAGATCGCACCCAAGTACAATCATGCAATCATCAATTAAATTGATTTAATAAATGTGATATTTCCCAAACAAATGTAATCTAGTCTTTTATGCAATGGTAGACATAGCTAATTTTCCTTTGAATTACATTGGCCTACAACAGTGTTTGTGTTCTTCATAGAATATCCCAAGCTCATGCTAGAACTTTGGGATTCAAAGTCACACACTTTCTAGATGGGGCCCTGATTGGCTGCATATCTTGGTTCTTATCAAATTGTATTGGCTTCTTTGTTTCTACATTCAATTATGTTGGTAGGCTATACTTGTACTGGGATGTCTTCTGAGGCATGATATTCAAGGCATTGTGTATGAACACATGCATCTTTGCCTTTCAAGAGATAGGTTATGTTCCTCTTAGCAAAGTGGCGGAAGTTATATGTTAGTCTGCTCTTTTTTACAGGAAAGGATCTAAATACTTGGTAGAGAAGGTGAATTCCTTCTGGATGCAACAATCTTCAATGTTTATATAGTCACCACCACATATTTGGCCTTTTGTGTGCCTTGTTGGCCCTCTCTATATATGCTAATTTATTTGGAGATCTTTATAAGGCTCTTCTTTGTTTCACCATTACCAATAATTGACCATAACATGGGAAATAGGTCACAAAAGGAACCAAATTCAATAAATTATTTTGGTAATGACACTATTCATTCAAACTTGAAACAAATAAACATGCTACTAACAAAGAGACTACAAAATGGAGGCAAACAAAGAAAAGAGCCAATAGAAACAAAAAATAAAATAGATTATTGTGCACCTTTTACACTAGAAAAACATTATTTTTTGGAGAGTCCAAAGGTCACTTGTATAATTTATAAATTAATACATTCATAAAGAGAATGACTTAAATTCTAATCTCCGTATTAGAATAAGGTGACAAAATAAATTCCATAAATATTCATAAAGAGTATGACTTGAGTTCAAATCCCTGTGGGAACAAGTTGACAAGCAGCTCAACATGATTGGGAATCTCATAAAACACCTTAATCTAGACTATTTTATGCCTAAAACCAACCTAAGCTTGGTAGTCTTCCCAATTATCCTTACAAGAAAGATGATTATAGATATCACATACTTGCCCTTTAATCAAACAATGAAATAAAGAAATATGCATATCTACTAGCCTGAGAAATTAAAAAAAAATCAAAATGAATACCTCCCAGAAAGAGACAAATCTAGGTCTAGAATCACAAAAAATTCAAAATGTAAACAGATCAATTGAAGGTTAAAACTAAAAACACAAAGGGTCTGAGTTTTAAATGTAGTCCATATTTTATCTAGAAAAGCTAGGTAAGGTAACGTAATGGATCAATTCATCACATTATGGCATATATGACATGCTTTGAAATCAAGTTCCAACAAAAAGAAAATAGTACTTCAAATGCATTATATAGTTTATAAAAAAATGTTGTCAGGGCAATAAGAGAACATCTAGAATGGTATCTAACTTAGGTACTAGCTTTTCTATGGATTTTATACCACACTGAAATGGCATGTTCAGTTATAAAAAGATCAATGTAGTTACTTTCATTATCTAGAATAGACCATGGATGATGGATTTATTGATTAGGAATTTAGAAGACTATTGATGAAGAAAATTAGGGATTTCCTAACAAAATGTTTGGAAATACTTGTTGTGCTATCTCATCAATAAAAAAATTCTCCATTCTATTAACAATAAAAAGATTCTCCATTTCGTGTACATGAAATGATCTAATTTGTCTTCACAGATAATATTACTTTATAACACAAAAATAAATCCTTAGAGAAAATATATCACAAGTTACTAGTTGATATGGTGATGCAATAGGGAAGGATGGTGGTCTTCAAGGTATAATGAAAGTTTGAAATTTTAGAGGTTTAGACACTCTAGCCTACCCAAACCCTTAAGTGTTTCAAAAACTTGACTTTAACAATACTATCCCCAAGGATCCTAATAGATGTATTTTCATTTTTAGTCTTCACTTTGTTTGGTTTCAATTTCTTCCAGTATCCCAACACAATCCTATGCTCTTGCTTCACAAGGTCTTCTCAAACTGAACCCAAAAGCCTAATACTCTACATATTAACCCTGCTGCAAACTTAAATTGATAATAACTTATCCTTTTCTCAAGACACTAATTAAGATGATAAAATTTCTAGGTACCCTCTATGGAGTTCTTCAACATATCAAAAGCCCTTAATCGACTTCTTTGGACCAACCCCACTATCTATAACATATGCCCTATTTTAGTGCACAAAATTAGCCAATTTAACAAAGGAAGTATATGTTTAAAACCTCCTAGCACTCCCAACTCCTAGAAAATTATTTCTTATCCCTCGAATTGTTCAAATCTAAAAGGAATTTTCTCCAAGGATTCTGCAACACCAAAATCCCCAATTTGTGTCCTCAACCCTTGTAATCTAGGGCTTCCTCAAATTTCTAGTTCTACATAGCGCTGAACCAAATTGGTGAATGAATCACCTTTCATTCACCATACCAAAACATTCCAAAGCATAAAATGTATGTCTCAAGTGGATGGATCACCCACTGCCACACCTTGGTGTTCAACTTCAATATCTTTTCCCACTATTCTGACTGTGATCACCTTTATCTCACCCATTTCTACATATGCAAAGTTAGAGTTTTATGATACATGTTAAATAATGTCACTCCATGAATGTTAGGCCTCTATGTTCATGGAATGACCTTCATTCTTCTTAAAGTATTACAACAATAGCAAGTTCCCAATAAAGAATGACTAAAAGAATTACAATTGGTGCAACAATGATCTTACTAGAATATGAAATTTAATAGAAAACACATCAAATGAAGAAGTGACTCGGTCAAAAGATATGAAGATTGATCAAATTGGGATTCAAATGGAGTCAATTTGTAGAAAATAGGAAGATTTTTGCATTTGCTATTCTTGTACACCAGGACATAACCTGATCCTTCTCCTCTCCTTAACAAAGACTCCTCCTCTATAAATGACTACCTATCAAATAACATAACTACTTTAGAAATAATTCAACCAACCTTGATTATTGAGTTGAATGTTAAGTCTACAACCCAAAACTTCCCTCTCAAAACTAAACTAGCCATTTTGTATTCAAATATTTTAATATAACAAAAGGCTTTATTTGAAATTTTGAATCATAAGCCCTTTCCTAAAGAATTGAATTTTATAGTGTCTCTTTTGCAATCTACCATCTTCTAAGATCTTATTTTTTTGAAGCATACAATCTATTCTCATGTTTTGTAAACTATATTTCCATATTATTGAAGCATGCTCACTTGTCAAGTGAAAATGGTTCCAGAGGTTTCTAGGCTTTAACAAATTCATAAATTACTGTAACCCAGGGAGGGGTTCACTTTTTTATAAATTGTCTTAAGAATGGGTGGGCCTTCATGATACATCTCCCTTTTAAAGGGGCTAGTTTTAGTTGGCAGGTGATATGTGTCTTGATGGCTCAGTGGATGCCACCTACGAGAAACATTTAACGAAAAAATTAGAGTAAGAAAATTTAAAACTAAGAGTAAAGGAAATACCTTAAACTCTAGAAGTTAAAAAAATTATAACTTATGTGACCAAGGAAATTGTTAAGAAATCTGGATTGCAAAAGATTTAGTGCCTTATGGTACCAGCATTGTCACCTATGGTTAAAGAGGCCTCTCATGTCTTATTGTGTTTTGAATCAATGAGTGTTCTTATGAACTGGGTTGGGATACTAGTAGGGTCAACTATATTGTTATTTCCTAGATATTTCTAGATATTAACTTTTCTCTACTTGAATGACTACATAGATTAGAACAATGTGGATGATATAATGTTGGAGTTAGATGGAACAACAAACAAATATAAACTGGGTGCAAATGCCATACTTGGAGTATCTCTAAGTGTGTGTAGGGCTGGTGTAGGAGAAAACAACTTTTAATTTGATAAATGGAGGTAGTCACGCTGGCAACAAGCTAGAAATGCAAGAATTCATGATGTTGCCTATAGGAGCCAAGTCATTTGCAGAAGCTATGCACATGGGTAGTGAGGGTGAGTTTACTGTAACTTCTATATTAAGAACTCAAATGAAAAGTCATAGATTGATAGGTGGAGGGGAAAGTGACAACCATGTCAATAGTTGGCAACAAGCTATGAAGACTGATAATAGTTTTTTGAGGAATTTGCCAACCAATTATTTTCTTGAAATCCTTAATGCTTTTCATACAAGGATGCTATCTAATTTTTTTATATGAATCTACATTGTCAAAAACCTATAAGTCCTTTGTCAGGAGCACTTATTCTAATATGGAACTAACTTTCCTAGTAACAAACATCTTAAGGTCAACATGTGTCTTCTTGTTCTTATTTTATATCCAGTTTGTTTTCTAGTCATTATTTTGGGATCAATCTTGATGTATTTCTTATAGCACAAGATGTATATTGCAATCAATTTCGTAACTGATGTTGATTGTAGGCTTTAGTCTACCTACCTTCATTTTTCTCTTTATATATAGGCATTATGAATGTTTTCTCTATTTAGGGTGCAAAGTTTGTCATTTGAATCTAAAGATATGACTTCTTGTTTCTAATACAAGAAGTTAAAACCAAAGTGTTGATGTGCTTTATATGAAAGTGTCATATCAATCCTCCATAGTTGCACTAACTGTTATTTTGTTAATGTGATACATTACAGGCCTAGTCAAATATCACTAGTTTTCCTTCATAAAATTTGGTCTAGAATAAAAAATATCAATTACCATTGACTCTTTCTAGAGATAACAATTATTTATGTCCTATTGAAATTATATGTTTCTCTTTTTAAATCACTAAAAATATTGATCCCAATTGTATATTTGACACTACTCACTTTTATTTTTGCGGGGCATTAGATCTTGATTTTCAAATGCAAATGAAACTTAATTATGTTGATGTTATTTTTTGAAGTATATATTTTTGTCCATCCATATGCGTGCAGTATACCATACCTTGAAGGGCATTATAAAGAAAAAATATGGACAAGATGCATGCAATGTTGGAGATTAAGGAGGATTTGCACCAAATATCCAATATAATAGAGAGGGCTTGGTTTTACTCCTTGATGCAATTGACAAGGCTAGATACACAGGCAAGGTATTATCACAAATATAAGGCTTTACTATTTATATGTATGCTTGGTAACATCTTTTTCTTTCTTTTGTTCAATACTTCTATACACTCCTTTAGTGTGTTCCCCAGTGCATTTATCTATTCACTCTTATTTTTGATGAATAGTATTATAGTATACTTGTATGTATTGTTTATCTAGAGACATACCAACAAAATTTGAAAATGAAGTAAATGGTGAACACCTTAGAAACCTCAAAAGTCTGGTGTCTATCTACATGCAATTGTGATAGTACATCTGAGCTAACTGCAAAGTCATTTCACAAAATAGTTAAAAGAGGACTACCTAACTAAATTTCAATATGATCAAAATGATGGTGATAGATGGAATACAATGCTAAGAGGGCTACTTCAAGCTTGTCCAGTCACCATCCCTCAAAGCTAGGGATTTTTTTTTTCAAGGGATCTTCTACAAACACATGAATCTTTCATAAGCAATTGATATATGTCACTTAAAACAACAGGTTAAACAAGGAATGGTCTATTAAGCTTATAATATGTTTGGCATAGAAGTCACTTTCAATCTTATGTTTGTATGGGAAGTACCATTTATGGGGCTTGAGTATTGGTTATCATCCTAACATTTATTCCACTTTTCCACTAGATCAATATCTCCAGGCATTTTGGCAGAGGCTTATTGCCAAGTTATTTGTTTGAAATGCCCTCTTCCCTCACTCAAGGCAAGGGTTATACCTCAACAAAATTTATACTATTGAGATAACCTGATCAAGATTTAGTTTTCTTGGCTCCTTAGGAGTGAATGCATATCTTTCCATCCATACTTGTGGGAAACCATTGGCTTGAGTACTGTTGGATATATCTTTATTCTATTTCAATTTTAGTAATCAAGGAGTAAGTATTTATGAGAGCTTAAAATTTCAAAATGAAGGATATTATTCGCTAATTTAGAAAGTACTACAATATTTGACAAGTTGTATTGTGTTGTATTTTTATTTACAAAAAGTCCTCAAAGGATCAAGATGTGAGAATTATGGAGAAAGAATCACATGAAGACCATGTGCCCAGTGCTATTGTACCACTAGAACCAACATCTGGAATAAGAGACCATGAACAAAATGGACTTGTTCGAGAATAAAATAAGCAGGAAAGATTTTCTAGCATAGAAAAGTTAGCTACCTCACCATTAATTGATAAATTAGTTACTATGTTGGTAGATGAAGAACAATCAGAGTCTTATATATAGGAAATCATTACTACGAGGGATGACAATGAAAGACAAGGGGAAGAATCAACAACCATCAAAGCACAATCTTTTATTAGGGCTATCTAGTAATATGTTTTTATCGATAGTTGTTCTATTGTTTTTTTATTATCTATGTTTATTAACCGTTTAATTTTTTTGGCCATTGCCTGATTTTAACATGCACTTTTATGTTGATGGTTATGATCTAAAACCTTTTGAAATGATCAAGCCCAATTTTTGGTTGTGTATGCCTAGAAAGCTTTTAGAGCTCTACGAGGTCTTATAAGGCTACAAGCTCTTCTTCGAGGACATTTGATTAGGTGACAAGCTATGGGAGCCTTATGAAATTTGCAAGAAATTATTAGATTGCAAGCTCTTGTTCGTATTCACCAAGTTAGAATGTCAGAACAAGGATTGGATATATGAGGGAAACTTGGACATAGACACAGGCATAATCATCCAAGAAAAAATGAATTGGTAAAAGATTGAACACAAATATTTTGTGGAAGCTCATGTTAGATTTTATTAACAATTATTTTGACCACTGATACAATAACAAAAAAAAATTGGAATGTTTCAAGAAAGAAAGAGGTCCACAGGTTTTGTGGCCAACGGAGCTTATCAACCTAAAAAGTTGTTGGCAAATGCATTTGCTTGTCAAGTAATCATAATCTACATAACTAGTTTGAGTGATGGCATTTCTTCCAATCTATTCTTAAATTGATACATATATTGATATTGATTTCAATAATTGTCTAAGAAAGCTTTTGGAGCATGCACCCAAGATAAATTCTCTATGAATTGATTGTGGTCCTAATGATTCCAATTCAAGATGGGTGTATATGGCATGTTGGATGTATGCTTATCCTTTGAAATATTATGAGGAGACAAATAATACATCAAACAAACAAAAGATAGGTAAGATTACAATATCAACTGGGGTTGAAGTGGAAAGGCCTAAGCACAATGCAAGGAAGGCTTCAAATTAAAGCTCATTTTTAAAATCATATAGATGTTGAACTTGAGAAACCTAAGCATGGTATAAGAAAGGTCTCAAAATTAGCAACAGACTCTATTTTTGATCATCATGAAGCTAAAGTTGAGAGGCCTAAATAGATATTTAGAAAAGTGTTCAACTCAATAGTGGATTCAGTTTTAGAGTAGATTGAGGTTGAAACTAATAAGGTTAAGTGCAACATGAGAAGGGGATCACATTCAATTGTGGAATCTACATTAGATCATCCAGAGGAAGAAATGGAAAAGGTTAAATGCAACTTAAGAAAGGTGTCAAATTCAATGTTTGATTCAACAATAGACACACCTGAGATTGAGGTTGAAAAGATTAAGAATAGCTTGAGAAAGGTATCAAACCCAACAACAGATGTTGTTTCATTAGATCATATGGATGTAGAAGTTGAGATACCCAAGCACAACTTTAAAAAGGTGCCAAAGGCAACATTGGATGCTCCATTAGATCAAACTAGTATGTAGACTACAACACTTATCTCCATAGATATAAGAATACATGATGAACCAGTTAAGCTTGTATCTTCAAATAATTTCTCATTTGATCTGTTACATAAAGAGCTTGAGACAATTTCCTCTATTCAGGAAGTATCTTCGGCCTAGCAACCAAGCCCACCTGAAAACATTATCAAAGAGGATGAATTATCACAAGAAAAGAAGGAATCTTCTGTTTCAAATGGAGATCTTGTACCTTCCAAACAAGATACTATTGATTCAATGATCAAGATAGAACCTAAAATTCTTGTGATAGAGAAAAATATATGTAGAAAGTGTAGCTCATTTGGATCTACAAAAAGGAGATCATTCAGATAACAATTTGCAAGGAAGTCCATCAGTTCCTAGCTATATGGTTGCCATTGAGTTAGTGAAGGCAAAGCTTCATGCTCAAGCTTCTCCAAGGATGATTCTAGATGTTCAAGAGAAGAGCACTAGTATGATAAGAAGATGCTTTCTTCCATCATCACCCAATTTGAAGTAGTCTCCGGTATCTCCAAGAACTCATAAGGTGTTGCCTCAAGTTCAAGCAAGGAGTAGAAGTGACCAATCTCTTAGTGTTGGTAGGAAGTTAACCTTATAATTGAGATTATATCCATAGTTTCTTATTTTTAGCCCATTTGAGTTTAAGTTTTAACTTGTAATTCAATCTTTTTTAATATGGCAAGTACTTTGGAGACTAACAATGTTTCTTTATGATTGCACAAAAGGCAATTCATGTTCAGGCTGACTGGTGGAGGTGATAAGTATTGAGCCTATCTTGATATTTAATGCATTTGCAGCATCCGTGAGTGTCTTTTTATGTAGTTTACAAGTTTATAGTGTATTGCACTTATATGCCTTGAAATTTCAAGGAATCCTTGTGCTCATGATCTAGCTATAATGTATATAGAAAGCAGTCACTATGACATATTTATGATGTTTGCTTTCTAAAATACATTCCTTTTAGGTTTATATTCTAAAATAAAAGAAAATCCATTGTTACAGTTTGTTAAAATCCCAAAAGCCCTCAACAATAGTTAATAATCTTTAGCATAAAATTCTTAGATCTCAAACATTTCACTATCCCCATGCTAAATCTATTAGAATTATATGTAGGAAAATTTAAAAAATAATGCAACATTAAAAATGTGAAAAGAAGGAATATTTTGGTGTTGGGACTACCAGTAGTCACATGGAGATGATGAGAGGAACCATGATGGGTGTAAGACTAAAGACAATCTGCAACACTAGTCTTGAAGTATTAAATATGATGTTGCTACATATCCTTCGATCAAAATATCTAAATGGAATGATTTCTCATCATGCACATAATCATAATTCCTATCGTTGGTCACCACACTTCCATGATTTTGTAGTGGTTACCCCCTTTTCCTTTCGTTGATCACAACATTTCTATCACCACAATACCAATCATCATTTATTTTGATTAATGACAAATGGGTAGATTTATTTTTATTTTTTTAGGTGTAAGATCATTTGCTCTATACCTAGATATTTTTTGAATAAGCGCTTCTTCAAAATTATTAAAAGCTATAGTCACTTGCATGTTTTTATCTAGGTTGGATGCATCACTATAGCCCAGAAGCATTAACTATAGTAACATAGCATGCACAACAAATTTAGGGATACTAGATCTAACCAAAAGTTGAAGAAATTTCAGAAAGGATCTCAAAACAAGACCTAACATGGGTGAATGGAGATTCAAAATTTCAAACCTTATCATGGTGACTCATAAAATTGTTGGAGATGGTAATGGCAGTGGAACCTTTAATAGTGTTGATGAGTCCATCTGCACAGCTAGAAAATGAGCAGTGATCAACCCAAATATGACTTCCTGTAAATATAGAAACTCCATTGTTGTCACTGATTGTTCTATATCCATAATGAGTTAGAGAATCCCTCACTATGGCATTTCCTACTAGTTTACAGTAATGGACATTCACTCCCCTTCCATCAAAAATCATGGAAAAGTCAACACGAAAGAATAAAAGTATATTGGGGTTAGGAAGGAGGGGAAGCCAACATGTTACCGTGATTTTCAACCTACGCAGGAGTGAAGCTCAGTATTATAATAATTTCATTCACCTTTTTTTAATTTGTTATGACATTTTCAACCAACTTGGGATTTTATTTGTTATATGATTGAGATGGTCAAAATTTTGACCAACTCAAGAAATCTTGGGACATTTTTGACCAACACGGGGATGAAAATTGAAAAAAATAGGGGCAATAATAATTTTGGTTGAAAATTTTGGTAGAAAAAAAAGTACAAATGTACTAGTGGATATTACATTGGTCAAGTGATCAAAGAAGATGATCTAAGATAGACTCCATGGGTAGGCATTCATTGGGGGAATTCACAAATGTAACAATTTTTTATAGTAGCTACGTAGCATATTGATGGTAATCAATATCACTACAACCCGCTATATTTTTTCTTTTAAACAAATTAGTTTGGTCAAAAATTTGACCAACTCTTCAAGATTTGGTTGAAATTTTGACCAATCCTTTGGTCATGACCATGGCATACTAGTCATGGGATGGGCCAGAATTGGTCAAAATTTTGACTAATTCTTTGGTCATGACCATGGCATCCTGGTCATGGGATGGGCCAGAAATGGTTGAAATTTTGACCAATTCTTGAAAGCTTTTGACCAATCCTTTAATAATGACCATGGCATCCTAGTCATGGGATGGGTTAGAATTGGTCAAATTTTTGACCAATTCTTGAATGTTTTCCACCAAGAGTTGGTCAAAATTTTAACCAATCCCTTGGTCATGACCATGGCATCTTGGTCATGGGATGAGCTAGAATTGATCAAAATTTTGACCAATTCTTGGAAATTTTACACCAAGTTTTGGTCAAAATTTGGACCAATAATGACAAATTAGGCTCAGAAGAAATAACAAATTTTTGATCAAAGCGTTGATCAAAATTTTGACCAACTAGAAGGTTGGTCAAAATTTCGATGAGAAAAATTGTGACGTACTACTTGGTCACACTTTCAACCAACATGGGTCAAAATTTCAACCAAAATTCATCAATAATTGGGTCAAAATTTACTAGTGACCCTATTGAAACTTCCAACACTATTCTATTGTTAGATCAAAATTGAAACAAGAAGTATCAATGCTAAAACAATGAATTTGTTGATCCAAATATGTATTTCCTTGAATCTCAATGTTGTTTGTACACTCTAAGCTTCCTTGCTCATACAATAGAGTTCCAATTATAAATAAGAATCAAAAAATAACTTCCTCTACCTCTTCCAACTAGTTTGAGGGATTAGTTAAGTGATTAAATCATAAAAACTCCATTTCCCTTCTAAATGGCTACTAGTCATTACCAAGTGCATATTTGAACTTTTAACCTATGAAAATGAATGAAAACTTATTAAATTTAACTTCCTATGACTCCTAAGTAAGGATTTCATCCCTTTTAGGACCCCAATAGCATTTCCAAACTCCTAAATTTACATATAAACCTATCCTTAACCTTGTAGGCCAATTATGTCATGTTTTGGCAATTAGATTCATTATATGCACCAAGTGAATTATTACAAGTTATTCAATCAACCATGGATCAAAATCATTACATCAAATGGCTAAATAGCCATGTTAGAATATTGAAAATAACTTATAGGTCATGTATTACCTTCAAATTCATTAGTCGCCTAAGTGACCCTTCTTGTCTTCAAGAGGTGCCCTACACCATACTCCTAAGGATCAAAATAATCCAAGCCCCCTGGATTTGTTGCTTCTTTCTTGTCCTCCATTTCTTTGGTACTGATTGTGTGTATCCCACATTAGAAGTATATCTCCTCCTAGATGGCTTCTTGTTCCTTCCTTTCAAGTTCTTGGTCTCCTACCAAGTGTTCCACCATTCATCATTCCCTTCTACGTCTCCACCTTGATCATTCACAAGGTTATCAACATAATACCCTTGCAAACCTGAAACAAAAGGATTAGAAAACAAAAAAATCCATGCAAATTCTTGCACCAAAATATCTATTTCTTGTATTCCTTCTTCCACTTCATCCTCATCTTGTGAGATCTTCATGCTTGGAGAAAATTTAGTCATTATGGTTTCCTCATGACCATTCATTGCTACTTCTTGTAACATGGCATCTTCAACTAACCCTACCATTGTGTTCTTATCATATTCTTGCCCTATGCTTAGGTTATCCATGTCTAATCCACCTTTGCATTGTCATTATTCCTCTAAGTCTTTAAATCTATCCCATAAATCTATCTCTTTCTCAAGTCCTTGTAGACTTGTTGCTCCATCTTCTTCAAAACCTTGTTCTACATTACAATCATCCTTTAGAACCTTCATATTAGTAGGTTCCCTCAGCAACTTCTTCTTCATTAGTATTTTAATGGTCCAAACAACATTTCTTGTCATCTTCATGTGCCAACTTGCAACCTTCTTTACCTTCTATGTCTCCAAGAGCCTTAACTCTTCATCTCTTGATGTCTTCTTTGTCTCTAAGACCTATACTGACTCATCTTCTTTATGCCATTCTTCTTGGCATTTAAACAATCCATGGTTCACCTTAAATACTTCTTCAAAATCCTTCTCTCCCATCTTCATAGGGATGATTTGTTTGATCACATCCTCCAAAGGACATATGACTTCCCCAAATTTTATTACCTTTTCATTACCATAACCCTCATCATTATTTTTAGCACCATGCTTTGTTGTAACATTCTCTACCTACTCATGAACCTTTGTTTCTTGTGATTCCTTCTTTACCAACTTCTACAAAGTTATTTCCTTCACGCTTATCTCCTCCTCTTGTCCTTCACATGGACAATCTTCCTCTTTGTATTCAACCTTTAGGATCTTCATCAAAACCATGTCTTTCTTTGTCACTTCAAGACACCTTTGCTCCAAGGTATCTTCCTTTTCTATCTTTGCAACCCTTTCATATTCATATTCCTTTTTCCTAAGGAACCCAACCTTATAAAACATACTAGTGTTCTAAGACACTTTCCTTGTTTCTTGATCTTCACTCAATGGTTTCAAGAATTTTATTTGTCTACCATCCTTGAAATGTGTTAGGATTAAACCACAGAAAAAAATAAAAACTACATGCAAATATAACCAATAACAAAAAAAATAATAGATCACAAAGAAATGAACACAAGGCACCAAGATTTAACATGGTTCACCCAATCCTTGGGCTACATCCACCAAACAACAAGTCTGATCTTATTACAATCCAATGATTACAACCTGATTACAATATTTAATCCCTTACAGCTCAATACCGCTGCAAGAACCAATTTCACATCACATCATAATAATAAAATACCTAACCCTAAACCCTTTTATACAAGTATTTTATGCCGTTTTAGGGTTATAATTAATAATTACATGTCGGCCTAAAATCTCGATAAAATAAGGCCCAAATTTATTTATTTTCAAACCCCAAAAAATCATGGAGTATGTACAATACTTTCCTGATCAGTCATAACAATCTAACAATCTCCCACTTGGGAACTAATCAGGCTCCACAATAAACAACAATTTCCCACTTGGAGACTGATCCTATAGAAATAACACTACCACATGGGGCTCCCAATGGATCAAACCACCCTGGAATCTATTGTTTTTTTATTCATGTTCAGTATAGAAGACCAACCAAAGCTGAAGAGGAGGCCAGCTTCTCCCTTGTTACAACCTTTGTCAACATATCTACTAGATTGTGATTTGTATGTATCTTTGCAAGCTTTAACTATCCATCCTCCAAAACTGACCAAATGAAATGGTACTGCAACTGTATCTATTTGGTCTTTGAATGTAGAGCTAAATTCTTGGCAAGATGAATGTCACTCTGACTATCTATGAACAAATAATTATCCTTCTGAGGATGCCTCAATTCTTCTAAGAAGAACTGAAGCCATATCATCTCCTTGGCTGCCTCTGTAGCAGAAACATACTCTACCTCTGTAGTGGATATATCATTAATCTTCTGTAACCTAGAAACCTAGCTCACGGTTGCCACACCAATAGTAAAGACATAACCTGTAGTACTTTTCTGGGTATCAATATCCCCTACCAAATCTGAGTCAACATAGCCCTATAAATTAGTAGTAGAGCCCCCAAAGTGTAAACACTTATTGGATGTGCTAAAAAAATAAAAGCAACCAAAAACCAAGAAAAGAAAAACATAATATCATGTGCTCTTAGGAATAGGTCCAAACACAAGTAAGAATTTAGCTCACAACTATGCAAAATGCCATGTCAACATAGAAAACTATACCAAAAGAAACAACATGCCTCACTAGATAAAAATGTTAAAAAATAGAGACCACAAAGAAAGATATAGAACTCAAAGAATATGAAACATCAGGATACATGCACTTAGGAAAAGGATTTGGGATAAGTCCTTGACATGATATCAATTGCACACAACGTAAAACCAAAAGAATAAATGGTTACTTCATGAACAACAAATTAGTATTAAAAAAAAAAAGGAATATTTTTAGTTGATGCAAGATTTCTCAAAGACACAAGATGCTCCTGCATCAAGATCAAAGCAAAAAAATGCAATTTTCAACCTCTGTTATTCTCACACCATACAAATATTTTGATTTAAAGCCAAATTATTTTCTTCAAATTAGAAGTAGAATCATATATTAGATTTTTATCAGTATGGAGATTGAACTTAATTCAATAGTTCAAAAATGTAAATACTTCAACTGCATCAATGGAGCTTTTGGATTTCTCTTGTTATCCATCTCTCCAAAATTATTATTTCATATTGAAGTATACACAACTTCAAACAAATTTTGGACTACATTGGAGACTCTTTTTGGAAAGAAAGATGAGAAGTAGAGTCACATCATTGAAACTGTTCTCAAGTCATTAGATCCAAGTAGTTTTGAGAATATTCAAGACATCTTCAAAAATTTTAAGGATTTATTACTTCAAATGAAAGAGTGTGGAATTGAAAAATTCATAGAAGAAAGTAAATGTTTCCTTACTATTTTATCAAAATATGTCTACATTATGCTATGTTTGTCTCTACTTTTTACACTATCAAGTATATGATAGGAGAAAGTTAGAGGATGCCCACTTTGGATGCTCTCATTGAGTCTCTGATACATCAGCATGATAAGATCATCAAGATGGGTACTTAATAAAATCTCAAGGCTCATCCTCTTGTTGTGCATACAAGTGAGAATGAAACTCCATAATCTAATCACTAATCTAAGAAAAATAAGAATTTGGAAAAAGGATTGCAGTTTTTGTGGCAAGGTGTGACATGCACTTAGTAGATGTTGGATGACACTAGAGGCATTAGAGAAGCCTATGCAACAAAATAAATTTTTATCTCTTAAGTCTTCTTCATCGTAGATAGGGAAAAACCATGCTCTTACTGCATGGGCCTCCTCTTCATTCCCTCTTTAGTGACACCATATTAGTGAACCTATTATGCCTATCTTTCCAGAATTATGGAGGGGTTTCTACTATTTGTGATGATTCTTCCTTGGTTCCACAATTAATCAGCTTTATATTACAAAATTCAAACTTGTATTTTCAACTAGCAATTTGTTCCTATATGGTTGAATATTGTTATTAGGGTCACTTGTATAGATTCATATGTCATTGCATCCTTGACTTATATATGTTTTTCATTTATTTTAAATCTATTCATTCTTTGGAGGTACCTATGCAAAAAATTTCCTCACGTGTCTTTGATTAATAGATGTTTTGTCTTTCTTTGTCATCTACTCATTATTTGAGTATTGTCATTGTTGGTACTCATGTAGATTGATCTTTATCCTCATTGTGGTTATAAAGAAGGTTCTTTATTCAACAATATGGTAGTTATCATTTAACAATCATCTGTACTTTTCATGTGTCTCAAAGGATGTTTATCGAGTCAAAATCTTGACAGGGGGTTTTGTTCCCATTGGGTTTTCCTTCTTTCCTCTTTCCCTATGCATTTTTCTACTTAGTTAGGATTAAAAAAGGGTGTTAGCACAAAGAAGTCACAAACCTTTTTTCTTATTCCTATATTTTTGGATTTTTTAATCCATTTTTTATGGATAATTATTGTAATGTTGGATAAAACTTATTTTCTTAATTAGTAAGATAAATAAGGAATGTCTCTAATTTTTTACTTTTCTTCTACTTTTTCTTTGAGGAAGTATATGGGTAAGTGCAGCAAGTTGTGGTGCCAAAAGGGGAGTATAAGTGGACACCTTTTTTCTGAAATCAACAATTTCTAAACTTCAATAAGAATTTGAAGATAGTTATGCTCAAAATTTTAAGATATCACCAAAAAAAAAAAGTAGTAGTCCTTTGAATCTAGTTTCTAAACTACTATTTTTTTTTCAAAATGGTTTAGTTTTAGGTCCTCAAAAAAGGGGGCCATAGCAAGTGGTACTATTTATTCAAAAATAAATAACATAGTACAAAGTGTGGCCACCCTAATATTTCAACTTCTTTTTGAAATTCTTTAATTGCTCTACTCAAAAGTTACTTAACACTATATAGTTTATCCCACATTTTTTGGGTAATTTTATAATGTGTATTTTTATTTTTATTTAATGAATTTTTTAACTAGACACATCCCAAAAATATGAAATATCTATATGCTCCCCCTAGAAATGATTGAAAACTAATTTAAAAAAAAAACTTTTCTTTTTCAAAGTATGTAGAATGGAGTCTAGTTTCTAAAAAACTAAGTTGTTGCAAAATTAGATGAACAAGCTAAAATCTATAGCCCAATTAGTACATGTTGGTTTTTGACAAAATTTGGACATACATTCAAAAGAAATTATAGATGAAAGACTTGAAATAGTTCAAATAAAAAATAAATTATATGGTTATATAGCTAACACAGAGACCTACAATGTCATGTAATTTGATCTTATTGATGCTCAACCACAAGGAATCTTGAAGGACAACACACAAGAAAAATAAATCATTTTTTGTATGTTTGTAGCAAAACACATCTCAGACCAATTTACAAACTCCAAACCTTTGGGTTGGATCCCCAAGGAAAAATGAAGCCTTAGGCTTGGTAGAATGCAAAGGTTTGAATAGCTCATGCACCCTATAGTGCATGCACACTATAGTGTACACATGCTATTTAGAGCTTTTTAAATTTAAGTCTTAATAGTGTGTGCACACTTTAGTGTGCATGCACTATTGAGACCTAAATAGTGCATAAAGAGGTAAGAAGAGAGGCACAAAGAGAGAGAGAGAGTGGGGAGGATGGGTGTGTGTGTGTGTATGTGTGTGTGTGTGTGTGTGAGAGAGAGAGAGAGAGAGAGAGAGAGAGAGAGAGAGAGAGAGTAGGGTATGGGAGAGGGGATAGAGAGAGTAGGGGATGGGAGAGAGAGGAAGTGTGAGAGAGGAGGGGTGGCTAAGAGAGAGTACAATATGGGAGAGAGATTGAGAGTAGGGGATGGGAGAGAGGAAGTGAGAGAGAGTAGGGGTGGTAGAGAGAGATTGAGAGTAGGGGATGGTAGAGAGAGAGTATATAGTGGGAGAGGGAGCAAGAGAGGGAGAGAGAGAGAGGAGGATGGGAGTGTGTGTGAGAGAGAGTAGGGTATGGGAGAGAGGGTGAGAGAGAGTAGGGGTGGTAGAGAGAGAAAGTAGGGGATGGGAGAGGGGAGAGAGAGTAGGGGATGAGGGAGAGAGGAAGTGTGAGAGAGAGTAGGGGTGGCAGAGAGAGAGTACAAGATGAGAGAGAGAGATTAAGAGTATGGGATGGGGGAGAGAGAGTAGGCTAGTGGGAGACAGAGTGGGAGAGGGAGAAAAAGAGAGAGAGGAGGATGGGAGTGTGTGTGTGAGAGAGATTAGGGTATGGGAGAGGGATAATCAGAGAGAGAGAGAGTGTGTGTGAGAGAGAATAGGGGTGGCACAGAGAGTGTACAGGATGGGAGAGAGAGAGAGTAGAGAGGGAGAGAGAGCATGAGATAGAGTAGGTGGTGGGAGAGGGAGAGAGGGGGGGGTGATGGGAGTGTGTGTGAGAGATCTAGAGAGAGAAGGGGGATGAGAGTGTGTGTCTGTGAAAGAGAGAGAGTAGGGAATGGGAGAGGGGAGAGAGAGAATAGGGGATGGGAGAGAGATAGTGAGAGAGAGAGTAGGTGGTGGGAGAGAGAGTGGGAGAGGGAGTGAGAGAGGAGGGATGGGAGTGTGTGTAAGAGAGAGAGAGTAGGGGATGGGAGAGAGAGAGAGCAAGGGGTAGCAGAGAGAGTACAAGATGGGAGAGAGAGAGTGAGAGTAGGGGATGAGAGAGAGTGTGAGAGTGAGAGAGTGTAGAGGGTGGAAAAGAGTGAGTAGGGGAGAGAGAGCGAGAGTAGGGGATGGGAGAGAGAGAGTAGGCAGTGGGAGAGGGAGTGGGAGAGGGAGAGAGAGAGGAGGAAGAGAGTGTGTGAGTGAGTGATAGAGAGTAGGGGATGAGAGAGGGGAGAGAGAGTAGGAGATGGGAGAGGAGAGAGAGAGGAGGGATGGGAGTGTGTGTGTCTGAAAGAGAGAGAGTAGGGGATAGGAGAGGGGGGAGAGAGTAGCCTAAGAGAGAAAGTAGGGGATGGGAGAGAGAGGGGGATGGGAGAGAGTGTGAAAATGTGAGAGAGAGTAGGGGGTGGTAGAGATTGAGTAGAGAGAGAGTGAGAGTGAGAGAGAGTAGGTCATGGGAGAGGGAGTGGGAGAGTTAGAGCGAGTGAGAGACAAAGTAGGGATGTGAGAGGAGAGAGAGAGGGGGGATGGGTGTGTGTGTGTGAAAGAGAAAGAGTAGGGGATGGGAGAGGGAGAGAGAGATAGAGAGAGAGTAGGGGATGGGAGAGAAAGAGTAGGTAGTGGAAGAGGGAGTGGGAGAGGGAGAGAGAGGGGGGTGGGAGTGTGTATAAGAGAGAGAGAGTAGGGGATGTGAGAGAGTGTGAGAATGTGAGAGAGGGTAGGGGATGGGGGAGAGAGACAGAGAGTGAGAATAGGGGATGGGAGAGAGAATAGAGAGGAAGAGAGTGAGAGAGAGAGATAGTAGGCAGTGGGAGAGGGAGTGAGAGAGGGAGGGGGGATGGGAGTGTGTGGGTGTGTGAAAGAGAGAGAGTAGGGGATGGGAGAGGGGAGAGAGAGAGAGATTAGTTAGAGAGAGAGGAGGGGATGTGAGAGAGAGTAGGTAGAAGGAGAGGGAGTTGGAGAGGGAGAGAGAGAGGGGGGATGAGAGAGTGTGTAAGAGAGAGTAGGGGATGGGAGAGAGTGTGAGAGAGAGTAGGGGATGGGTGAGAGAGAGAGTGAGAGTAGAGGATGGGAGAGAGAGAGTAGAGAGGGAGAGAGTGGGGGACGGAAGAGGGGAGAGAGAGAGTAGGGGATGGGAGAGGGAGTTGGAGAGAGAGAGTAGGCAGTGGGAATGTGTCTAAGAGAGAGTAGGAGACAGGAGAGAGTATGAGAGTGTGCGAGAGTATAAGGGGTGGTAGAGAGAGTGTATGGGATGGGAGAGAGAGATTGAGAGTAGGGGATGGGAGAGAGTGTGAGAGAAAGTAGGGGATGGGAGAGAGAGTGAGAGTAGAGGATGGGAGTGAGAGAGTAGAGAGGAAGAGAGAGTGACATAGAGAGATAGTAGGTTGTGGGAGAAGGAGTGGGAGAGGGGGAGAGAGGGGGGGATGGGAGTGTGTGTGACAGATCTAGAGAGTAGAGGATGGGAGAGAAGAGTGAGAGAGGGGATGGGAATGTGTTTCTATGAAAGAGAGAGAGTAGGGGATGGGAGATGGGAGAGAGTAGCCACAGAGAGAGAGAGAGAGAGAGAGAGAGAGAGAGAGAGAGAGAGAGAGAGAGAGTAGTGGATGGGGGAGAGACTAGGTGGTGGGAGAGGAAGTGGAAGAGGGAGAGAGAGAGGAGTGATGGGAGTGTGTGAGAGAGAGAGTAGGGGATGGGAGAGAGTGTAAGTTAGAGTAGGGGAAGGGAGATAGAGAGTGAGAGTAGGGGATGGGAGAGAGAGTAGAGAGGGAGGGAGGGAGAGAGAGAGAGAGAGAGAGAGAGAGAGAGAGAGAGAGAGAGAGAGTAAGCAGTGGGAGAGGAGAGAGAGGGGAGATGAGAGTGTGTGTAAGAAAGAGAGTAGGGGATCAGAGATAGTGTGAGAGAGAGAGTAGGGGTAGCAGAGAGAGAGTGACAGTATGGGATGGGAGAGAGAGAGTAGGTGGTGGGAGAGGGAGTGGGAGAAGGAGAGCAAGAGAGAGAGGATGATGAGAGTGTGTGAGTGAGAGAGAGTAGGGGATGGGACAGAGAGAGTAAGCAGTGGGAGAGGGAGTAAGAGAGAGTAGGGGATGGGAGAGGATAGAGAGAGTGAGAGAGAGTAGGGGATGGGAGAGGAGAGAGAGAGTGAGAGAGAGTAGGGGATTGGTACCTAAGAGAGAGTGAGAGAGTAGGGGATGCAAGAGAGAGTAGGTGATGGGAGAGAGAGTAGGTAGTGGGAGAGGGAGAGAGAGTGGGGAGATGGGAGTGTGAGAGAGAGAGAGAGAAGGTGATGAGAGAGGAGAGAGGGTGAGAGAGAGTGGGGGATGGGAGAGAGAGAGTAGGAAATGGGAGAGGGAGAGTGAGAGAGAGAGAATAGGGCATGGGAGAGGGGAAAGAAAGTAGGGAGAGAGAGAGTAAGCAGTGGGAGAGAGATGGGGGATAGGAGTTTATGAGTCATATAAAGTAGGGGATGGGAGAGGAGAGAGGTTGAGAGAGAGTAGGTAGTGGGAGAGGGAGAGCAAGAGAGAGTAGGGGATGGGAGAAGAGAGAGAGCGAGAGAGAGTGTAGGGGATGGGAGAGGAGAGAGAGTGAGAGAGTAGGGGATGGGAGAGGATAGAGAGTGAGAGACTAGAGGATGGGAGAGAGAGTGAGAGAGAGTAGGCAATGGGAGAGGGAGTAGGAGAGGGAGAGCGAGAGAGAGAGTAGGGGATGGGAGAGCCGAGAGAGAGAGTGAAAGTGTGCAAGGGATGAGAGAGGAGAGAGAGAGTAGGGGATGGGGGATGGTGGGATAAGGAGAGATTTAGTTTCACATAGTGCATATGCCCTATAGTGCGTACGTGCTATAGTGCATATGCATTATGTGAAATCACCAAAAAATGGTCATAAAGCAAGTTTGAGTCCCTTTTGATCCATATTTTGCTTTTTCTCTATTGTGCATTTTGTTTCTCTGATAGAAAACATGGGTTTCAAGCTGTTGGAAGTTAGCAAAAACTATTTGAAGACTTTTTGAAGCTACCAAACACCAAATTCAATAATTGGATATGCTATTTGAAGGCTTTTTGAATATTCTTTCTATAGTAACGGTTAACTTTTAGTCCTTTTTAAAATATTTTTTGTTGATATATAGAGACAAATTTGATTGTAATTTTACATGTTGTTTAATATATAATGAATTCATTGAAATTTGTATGTTTGAATGAATTGTTATTTGGAAATGGTTAGAAATTTGGCAAGTTGTTTGATATATATTGTGTATTCATTGGAATAATTGTAATTTTTATATGTATTTGAATGATTTTTAATTTACAAATTGTAAGTAATTAAGATGTTTGAATAATTTGGCATATAGAAATCATTATCATGGTAAGCAAGAAACCAAAAACTCAAACAAAGGAAGAGAGTGAGGCAGATTTGGCAATTAAAAGAGATAAAATGAAACTACTATGTGCACAAAGAAAATTGCAAAGCAATAATGAATAATTGAATTTTGAAGAGGAACATGAACCACCGATACAAAGAAACAAAGAGGAAGAATTGGAAAGATAAAGAGAATGAATGAGACTATTACGCTCAAGAAGACAATTGAATTGTGAAGCTACACCATCTTCCAATGTTGGAGTCATATCATCCTCTCATGTTGAAGAGATGCTAATTTGTAGATACGACGATGTACACACTCCATCTTGTCATGTTGAAGGCACAAAATCAACATATCAAGTAGGTGATATTCCATCTTTTGCATCTTATTACCAAGGCACATCATCTTCGGTTCAAGGTACGCAAAACACTAAACCTTATGTTGATGTTCAAAATGTTGAGGGAATGGAAGAGATTATATCACCTCTAGAATTCATTTTAGAAGACCAAAATATTTTATTGATATTGGTACTAACATTTTGAAATCAATGCCTCACAAGATTATCAAGTGTACTTGTCAAAGAAAAGTTAATCGTATGTGGAGATTATTCTTTGAAGAATTAAATATTATAGATCAATGCCGATTATTTGTTGAAATGATGATAAATTTTAAATTTAGGCCTATCATGAAGATTCTTGGGCTAAGAACGATGGACAATTCAAATGAAAAAAGTATTGTAAATAATCTAATGAGTGCTTATGAAAAAGTGGGTTCTAAATCACAGAGCAAAGATAGTAATAGCACAAGATGAGTACTTAACTTGACAACAGTAAGTACCCAAATGAAGAAAGCTTGACTCATGAGAAAGACAAGAAAAACATTAAAAATTGGTAGAGGTACTTTAAGGAGAGCCATGCTAAGGCGTGAGAGATTCGAAGATCCAATAAAAAATGAGTCATGGACTTTTAACAGTAGATTACCACAAAAGGATAAAGAAATTAGTGAAGCTTTGAAATCATTAATCAAATATTTTTGGAAAAATAACACACATGTTTCCCCTAATCAAAGAGATGTTGTAAGAAGAAGAATTGGTAGCCAAAATCATGACCCACATGTGAAACATTTTTTGGACTCAACTTAGACACAATTTTTTGCAAAATTTATTGGTATGTATCCTCAAATTCGAATAAGTCAGATTTTTTGAGATGGGTAAATCTTTTTATGTGAAGATAAATCATAGATGCACAACTTGTTATTGTAGGATACATATTGAATTTTCTAACCATTTTGATGTTTTTAGGCATATATGTGTGTTTTTGCATTCTAAGTGTTGAAATCTTATTGAAAAGAGATCATTGAAGAAAGGAAATTATTGTTACAGTATGGTTTCAATCATTATATTTTCATTGATGTCAAACCTATTATTTGGTGGAATAAAAATTACTTATAAGATCCAAGTACTCTCACTTAGTTTATTGATGAAAAGGATTTGATCAACAAGATGTAACAAAAGCACCTAAGGGAAAGGTTGAGTTAATGGTTTTGTAATGAAATGCAAGGATCAGTTAAGACAATGGTGAAATTGTGTATTGACATTATACTTATAAATATAGAGGTTGGATACACTAGGAAACTCTAGAAGGAAAAGCTATAACAAATTTGTCTACAAAGCTTGACTAAATTCATCAGTGGCTGTCGAGAAAGTTAGTTCAAGCTGAGCAAATTTCTAGTTGGAGCCAAGAAAATGATGAAGCTAGTGTGTGCCTAGTGAAATAGAAGGAGCTGAGTAAAGTTCATGTGCTAAGTAAGAAATAGATGTTGAGTAAGCAACAAGTGCTAAGCATTAGAAAATTAGTTAATGCTGAGTAACACAGTATGTGCCGAGCATCAAAACTAATAGTGTCGAGTTTCTAAATTATTTGAAAAGTTAAAAGATCACCAGATCTAAGCTAACAATTTTGTTACCTCAAATTTTGTGAACTAGGTGGAAGATAAGGATGATGAGCTAGTAGCTTAGAATTCTAAGTAAATCATTTTTTAGGAAATTTTAGGAGGATTGTTAATGAAGTTTCTAGATGAAGAAAAGATAAAAGGTAGATACATTGGATCCTACCAAATCCATTTTTGAACCTTAAAATTCAAGAGTAGGAAAGTATTCTAGACTTCTATTTAAGGATTCACAAGTCATGAAGCAGAAGGTTGGTCAGGTAGAGAATATTGTGTCAAGGTGAAGACATTATGAAGGAGGAAGAGGGTACAAAGACTCTACTTTGATTGATGAGAAATGAAGTTATTGTATTGGCATGACATGCATGGAGACTCAAGAGGAAAAAGCTTGAAAGGAGGACAAGATATCAGAGCTACTATGATTGTATGCTAGGAAAATTGAAGAACTAAATAGAGATCTAAAATTTGCAAGTTATTTTGTGAGTTGTATCAGATCAAAAGCCCTTATTGTTACTCTCTAGCAATTGTATTAGTTAGGAATAAATCCTATGGACTTAGGTTGGTTTAATAACCATGTTGTAAATCCTTTAATAGGGTGACATTCCAAGTGAATGTTCTAAAGCCATTTAACTAGGCTCACTTCTAACAGAGTGACTAAAATCCTTTAACCAAGTCACATTTAATAGTGTGTTTGTAGCCTTTAATAGAGTAGGCCTTTCATAGGGTATCACTTCAAAAGAGTGAAAAATGAGTAGCATGTTACTGGTGGTTTTTGCCATATTGGGTTTCCACGTAAATCATTGTGTCATGTTGATCTATTTTGTTTTATTTCTGCATGTTGATTTTACAATAATTTGCTATGATGAAAGTTTATCTTGGATGCATGGTTAGTTTAATGGGCTTATCATACTTAGTGAAAAAAAATTATTTGGACATATGGTCCTTGAATAACTAATTCACCCCAACTTATAGTTATTCTAAAGCATTTCTAATAATTGGTATCATAACTCAGTTGCTGATTTGGTATAAAGGGTACCAGAAGTAGAAAGATCAAAATGTCCAAGAGAGAGGTTCCTAAGCTCAACAAGGAGAACTTCATTGCATGGAAAATTTTGATGAAGCTACATCTTAGATCCATAGAAGATCATGCACAAAGCTCAGTTATAACAGAACATGTTGACCCAACCGATGCTCCTACTATAGATGATTTGAAGAAAAAGCAATAACACAATTAGGCAATGTTGGATATTGCCTCTACTCTCAACTATGCCGAATTTGATGATGTCAAGTGGTGTAACACTGCATTCAATATGTTGAAAGTCTTGTTAGATATTTATGGAGGAGATTAGAATGTCCAAAGAGCCAAAAGAGGAAGTCTCAAAGGACTGTTTGATGACATGAGAATGGAAGAAGGTGAGAATGCTATTAAGTATGCCTCTAGAATAAAGGAAGTAATAAGTGTAATAAGAAGTTTGGGTGGTAATCTAGATGATGGTATTGTTAATAGAAAATTCTTAAGAACCTTTCTCCCTATTTATGCTATTAGAGAGTTATCCATCCAAGAGCTAAGATGTGTACCGGGAAACAATCTAACTTTTGAAGGTATACTATGAAAAATTACTACATTTGAGTTCTCTAACTTTGACAACTACAAACCTAGGAACATTGAATCTTCTTTCAAAGCCAAGCTACTATTGAAAGATATGGAAGAAGTAAAACCAAGAAGGAAGGAAAAAAAAAAAAAAATGCATCCAGTGACAACAACATAGATGAAGAAGATGTGGAACAATTGGAAGCATTGTTGGCAAGAAGATTTCACTGAGGCAAAGGAAAATTCAAAGCTAAGCTCCCTATCATATGCTTTAATTGTAATGAAGTAGGACATATTGCTGCAAGATGCCAACAAAAAAAGGACTATAAAGAAGGTAACAAGTACAAAAATAGAAGAGAAGATGGTAACATAGACTACAAAGACAAAGGCAAAAAGTGCTACATTGCTGAAGAAGAGAATTGTAATGAAAATGATGATGAGGTAACCTATGTAGCCATGAAGGATGAGTTAGAAGAAGATGAGGCAAAAATGCTAGTAACCTATGTGAACAAGAATGACATATGGATCATAGACAGTGGATGCTCACATCACATGATAGGAGACAAGAGTAAGTTTGTCACTTTTACTCAGTATGATGGCAATAGTGTTAGATTTGGAAATGATGCTATATCTCTAACCAAAAGAAAAGGTTCCATTGAACTTATAGAGAAAATTTCATGTGACAATGCATATTATGTTGAAGGATTGAATTACAATCTATTGAGCATGTCACAATTAGGCAATGTGGGATGTAAAGTAGAGTTTGGAAACAAAACTACAAAAATCTATGACACTAATGGAAATCTAATAGGAAAAGGAGATCAAACTAGGGCTAATATGTTTTACCTAGATATGGATGATGCTACCTATCTTGTTGTAAAATTGGATGATGTGTGGCTATAGCATAAAAGGTTATGTCATATTAACTTTGACAATTTAATAAACTAAAACAAAAAGAAGAAAGTAAGAGGTCTACCTAAATTGAAGAATCTTGACAACACAATGTGCAAACAGTGTCAATTAGGAAAGATGAGCAAATCATGTTTCAAGAGAAAAACTTATACTTCGAAGGAAATTCTTGAACTAGTCCATACTGATTTATGTGGGCCAATAGAAGTGGAAAGCTACAAAGGAGATAGATACATAATGCTATTTGTTGATGACTACTCTAGAATGATGACTATTATGTTCTTAAAACAAAAATATGATGCCCTTCAATTTTTTAAATGGTATTTGGCTAGAGTTGAAAAGGAAATAGGGAAGAGTTTACAGTGCTTGAGATTAGACAAAGGAGGAGAGTTCACATGAAAAGAATTTGAAATATTTTGCAATGATAAAGGAATCAAAAGACAAACATCAACACCTAGAATTCCCCCATAGAATGAAATTGTAGAAAAAAGAAATAGGTCAGTGATTAACTGTGCTAGAACATTGATGATGCAAAAGAATGTTGCTCTAAAATATTGGAGAGAAGCTATAAGTACAGCTGTGTACACCTTGAACCAAGTACAAGTGAAGAAAGGTACAAATGCAACACCTTTTGAATTATTGTATGGTCACTCACCTAATGTTAAATATTTTAAAGTATTTGGTTGAAAGTGCTATATTCTTAAATATTCTAGAAATGGCAAGTTTGATGCAAAGAGTGATGAAGGCATATTTCTTGGATACTCCAATAGAAGTAAATCATATAAATGTTTGAACATTAATACTAAAAAAATTATGGAGAGTGCAAATGTACATTTTGATGAGCATAAAAAAATTCAAGCTGATGAATCCAAGAAACTAGAAGAGTATAGAACCTTTGTGTACTACTATGAAGGAATGCCTATTGAAGAAGTTGTGAATCAAAGTGGAAGTCAACAACAAATTTTAGTGTTAGTCAAGTCACAACCAGTGAATGCTGAGCTACATTTAAAAGATGAGCTACAAAATGAAGACAATGCTCATTTTGATTCTAAAATTAGTACACATGAAATAGATGTTGAACTGCCTAAAAGAGAAGTGCATAGTGATTCTGAAGCTGAAGGATCAAACATGGAAATTAGGAAAGAACCAAGGTTATACAAGTGTGTGAGAAGACATCACCCTACTAAACAGATAATTGGTGACCAAGAAGTAAGACTGATGAAAAGAAATAGAATAAGAAATAAATCATGTCTTCCTAGCTATATTGAACCTAGAATAGTGAAAGATGCATTATTAGATGATGACTGATATAAAGCTATGGAAGAAGAGATTGATTAGATAAAGAAGAAAAAAACTTGGACTTTAGTTCCAAGACTAGCTGATAAGAATGTGATTGGTACGAAATGGGTATTTAGGAATAAGCTAGATGAGAATGGTGAGATCAAAAGAAATAAGGCAAGATTAGTTCGTAAAGGTTATGCAGAAGAAGAAGGACTGGACTATGGGGAAACTTTACTTGCATATGCTCCCTACAAAGGATTTAAAGTCTACCAAATGGATGTAAAGTCTTCTTTTTTGAATGGTATACTAGAAGAGGAAGTCTACATTGATCATCCAGAGGGATTTGTTGATGACGACAATAAGGATATGGTGTGCAAACTACATAAAGCACTCTATGGTTTGAAGCAAGCACCTAGAGCATGGTATGAAACACTTCACAAATATATTGTAAAAATAGGATTTGAAAGAAAAGATGACAACAACAACCTATATATCAAGGAAGAGAAAGGTAAAGACATTTTGATATCTAAAATATTTGTTGATGATATAATATTTGGAGGAAAAGATGTCTTATGCAAAGATTTTGCTGATAAGATGAAACATGAGTTTGAGATGTCAATGTTTGGGGAAATCAAATTCTTTGTTAGATTGCAAGTATATCAACTTAAATATGGCATATTTGTAACTAAATCAAAATATATCAAGGAGATACTAAAGAAATTTGGCTTAGAGGATTCAAAATTGGTCAGTACACCAATGGTCATAGGACATAAGTTATCCAAGAATGATGATTCAACTGAAGTAAATTAGACATTGTATAGATCCATGATTGAAAAGTTACAATATGTGGTGCATAGTAGACCAAATATTGCATTATCTATTGGGATAGTAGCAAGATTTTCTGCAAACCCAAGATAAAATCATCTTATGGTAGTAAAAAGAATAATAAGGTATCTAAAAGGTATAGAAAATTTAGGCTTATACTAAAAGAGGTCT
The DNA here is from genome assembly GCA_028749045.1 of Cupressus sempervirens. Taxonomy (NCBI): domain Eukaryota; kingdom Viridiplantae; phylum Streptophyta; class Pinopsida; order Cupressales; family Cupressaceae; genus Cupressus; species Cupressus sempervirens. The sequence continues at coordinate 291,357,527 of CM053790.1, read as the reverse complement.
AAAAAGTTTGATTTGAAAGCCTACATTGATGTAAATTGGGGAGGTAATATAGATGATAGAAAAAGTACCAATGGAGGTGCATTATTCTTAGGAAAAATATTGGTCACTTGGTTAAGAAAAAAGAAAAGTTGTACCTCACAGTCCATAGCGTAAGGTGAGTATGTTGCTACTACCATCAACTACACAAATGTTGTCTGGATCAAGCATTTGCTGAAAGATATGAAGGAAGAAATCACTGATCCTGTCATACTCTATTGTGATAATACAAGTGCCATCAACATATCAAAGAATCCTGTGATGCATGCCGAAACAAAGCATATTGCAATTAACTATCACTATGTGAGAGAACTGGTGGAAGACAAACAAGTGAAGATGGAATATGTTAGCTTAAAGGAAAAAATTACTAACATCTTCAAAAAACCATTACCTAAAGATGCATTTAAATATCTTAGAGGTAAGTTAGGGGTAATTCCCCTAACTAAGGCCACTTGAGAAGTAGGAAGTTTTCCCTACATCAAATGAGTTGCTTGTTAATATGATACAAATTGATGCAGAGGTTACTTACTTTAGGTTTCTGCTTGAAGTAATCACAAGCACTAAAATTCCAAATCAATCACAATCAAGGTGAAAAGGGAGAAATTAAAGTTTCTATAAGTGATACACCTGCATGATAAGATGTTGAAACAATGTGTCTTTGGCATTTTTGTCAAAGAGGGAAAATTTGAAACAAAAATTGATCAAAGTGGAAAGCTACAACAAAGAGGGAGAAATGATGTAAAAACTAATCATAAACATGAAAGGAAGAGAAAAGAGTATGTATGTATCAATAGAGAGGGAGATATAAAAGTCAACAAGTTTTCTTTTTGTCATTTGACTTACTATTTTAACCTAGTTAGCATTTTTGTAACTTGGTTGATCAATTTGGATTTCTATCAATGCCAAAGAGGGAGATTGTTGACATCTGATTGAAAAGAGCTCATTAAAAAAAGGAAATTATTGTTATAGTATGGTTTCAATCATTATTTTTTCATTGATGTCAAACCTTCTATTTGTTGGAATGACAATTTCTTATAAGATCCAATTACTATCACTTAGTTTACTGATGAAGATGATTTGATCAACAAGATATAACAAAAGCACCCAAGGGAAAGGTTGAGCTATGGTTTTTTAATGAAGTGCAAGGATTAGATAAGATAATGTTGAAATGTTGTATTGACATTATATTTATAAATATAGAGGTTGGCTACACTAGGAAACTCTAAAAGGAAAAGTTGTAACAAAGTTTTCTGCAAAGCTTGACTAAACTCATTAGTGGGTGTCGGGCATGTTAGTTCAAGCTAAGAGAATTTCTAGTTGGAGCTAAGCAAATGATAAAGCTAGTGTGTGCTAAGTGAAATAGATGGAGCCAAGTAAAGTTCATGTGCCAAGTAAGAAATAGATGTCGAGTAAGCAACAAGTGCCGAGCATTAGAAAATCGATTAATGCTAAGTAACACAGTATGTGTTGAGCATTAGAACCAATAGTGCCGAGTTGCTAAATTATTTGAAAAGTCAAAAGATCACCAGATTTGAGCCGACAAGTTTGTGACCTAAAATTTTGTGAACCAAGTGGAAGATAAGGATGATGAGCTGGTGGTAAAAAATTCTAAGTAAACCATTTTTAGTTTATTTCAGGAGGATTGTTCATGAAGTTTCTAGATGAAGATAAGATAAGGGGTAGGTACATTGTATCCTACCTAATCCATTTTTGAACCCTAAAATTCAAGAGTGGGAAAGTATTCCAAACTTCCATTTAAGGAGTCATAGGTCATGAAGCAAAAGGTTGGTTAGATAGAGTATATGGTGTCGAGGTGAAGACATTGTGAAGGAGGAAGAGAGTACATAGACTCTGCTTTGATTGATGACCACTGAAGTAATTGCATTGGCATGACATGCATGGAGACTCAAGGTGAAAAAGCTTGAAAGGAGGACAAGCTATTAGAGCTATTATGATTGCATGCCAAACAAATTGAAGAACTGAATAGAGATCTAAAATCTGCAAGTTATGTTGTGAAATGTCTTAGATCAAAAGCCCTTATTGTTGCTCTCTAGAAATTGTATCAGTTAGGGATAAATCTTATGGACTTAGGTTGGTTTAACAACCATGCTGTAAATCCTTTAACAGGGTGACATTTGAAGTGAATGTTCGAATGTCATTTAACTAGGCTCACTTCTAATAGAGTGATTGAAATCCTTTAACTGGTCACATTTAATAGTGTGTTTGTAGCCTTTAATAGGGCATGCCATTCAAAGGGCATCACTTTAGAATAGTGAAAAAGGAGTAACATGTTACTAGTGGTTTTTCCCATATTGGATTTCTACGTAAATAATTTTTTCATGTGTTGATCTATTATGTTTTATTCCTGCATGTTAATTTTACAGTAATTTGCTATGATGAAAGTTTAGCTTGGATGCATGGTTAGTTTAATTGGCTTATCATACTTAGTGAAAAAGTTTTATTTGGACATATGGACTTGAATAACTGATTCACCCCCCCCTCTTAGTTATTCTAAAGCATTTCCAACACTAAGTTTGTTTTGTAAGATTGTGACATGAATGAGCCACCAAGATCTTTGAGGGAATTCATATCCAACATCTTATGTGAAATAGAGGATCACCAACAATTTTACAAGACATCATACTTTGATGGTACATGCTTTTTTTGTACTTGTGAACATATGGATAGTACACATGCAATTGGAAATGAAATAGTAGATTATGGAAATTTTAAGACAGTGACATATTCTCTAAAAGATGAGAAATAGTGTAAAAGATGTGATTTAATCATTGAAAAGATTCTAATGTATGAGTTCATGAAGATTTCTCATGAAAATATTATTTACGAGTATGCAAGGCATACACATAGAGCTTGATGGCTAGATTTGCAACTCAAGTTGTGCAAATATATGTTTCCATTGGATACCATTGTTTTGGTTGTAGACTTTACAAAGAACTATACACTACAACCAAAAAATGAGGTGCAACAAAAGTATTATACTTCTCAATAGGTTCCCATATTTGTTCACATAACATTCATGCATTTACCTACAAGTACAGAGGACAACAAAAAGATTTTAAGGGAGTACCATTTTTACACCAGCGATGATCGATCACTTTCTATGGGGTTTGTACATGGTTGTTTTCAACTATTTTATGGAGATTTGGCTAACATGGGCATAACATATCGTCAGCACATTATTTGGTTAGACAATTCTGCATTTCAATTCAAGAATGCATGGATGTTCTATTAGTTGAGCAGGATGCACAGGTTGTGTATAATTCAATATATGTGGAATTTCATAGAGGTTGGTCATGGAAAGGGAGAGCACGATGGTGTAGGCACATGCATCAAAAGATCCTTAGATCATGAATAACTAAAGTATAAAGATGGAGCAATATTGATAGATGCAAAATCCATCGTTCAGTGGTGTAATGCTACAATGGGTCCAGGTAAGGAAGGTGAGTCTACAGTTCATAGATTTTTTTGGTTGATAGATAATACTAACATTGCACCATATGAGGATTTTTGCACACTAACAAAATCAAGTGAGTTGCACTCTTTTAGAAGCTCTGATGCAGGTTCATGGGGTATCCACACATGAAAAATGGCATGCTATTGTCCATCATGTATAGAGTAAAATTGGGATGACTATGAGTCAATTAAATGGGTGGACAAATGGGATATATGGGTTTTGGACCCAATTGACACCTATCATCCCCCACAAGCACTGGAAATGGTTGAGATGGATTCGTCTATTGGCTTTGACTACTTGTCTAATCTAGTGCAACTTGGAAATATAAATATTTATATATCTTTGTAATTTCAATATGTAACTTTATAACTTTTACCTAATTATTTTCTAAATTAATTACCACATTTTGTACATTTATCACTATAGGCCATGTTTTTTCTATTATTGCACCTGAACAAAATGAAGAAGGGACAAATTATTATTTGTGTCATTGTGTCTAAGCATAACAAAAATTAGATCACTCAATTATAGATGGTGAAAGTTTAGAGTACCATATCGGTGTAGTGGTTGTAACTAGCACATGGCTTAGATGATATTCTATGAAGAACCCTAACTTGTGGTTATTTTAGGATTGGCAAATAGAGAGGAAGATTCTTCATTATTCAAACCTTTTTGTCACATCAAATGTCCACTTGATAAAATATGGTGGAAAATGAAATAATAAGATTCTTTGGAAAGTTCACGAGTTGGACTACAAGGCAATACTTGATACATTAAAATGTAGAGCAGATCTAGTTGGTTCATTAGATTGAATAGGGAGAGAGGGAGAGAGAGAGAAAGAGTGATCAATTGGATCCAAATACAATGTTGCAACCTCTCCCCCAAGACTATCCTCATGACAAGGTGGGTATTGTTATTATGTGTAAGTGATGAGATAAGTTTAAATAATAGATTATATGTTTTGATTTGTTTAGAATCTATATACATTATTTTAATTTATATTAGATTCTTTAATAGGATCCATTTTTAGATTAGTCATTTGAATAAGTGAAAGTTTAGAATTTTTTGTTTAGATCAAAATGTAATGAAAGAACATGGAAATTTTTATAATGTGAATGCTTTGTGATGTAAAGTCATGATTGTGTGCATGTAACTAGAAACTTGAAATTGGTAAAAGCAAGGATATAATGGGAGAACTTTCCAAGACTCATCAAGCCATTCAGTAAGCCACTTGATCATTGCTAGAAGCTCAAAGAAATAATTCTTTGCATTTGGAACATTGTTACCAATAATGATATTATGACTAACTTAGACTAGAATAAACAACCCTTGGATAAGAAGTCCATGGTTGTCAAAGAAGGACATTATTTTGTATGCTTAAGGCACTTTATGCAATTTATACGCAAAAGTTGCTCATTAGGCAAATTTGGGATTTTGAATGTTTTTGGTCAATTAATTGTAGGATTAAGTTATTTTTAGTTTCTTTCAGGTATGTTGGAACCTTTTCCAAGTCCTAGAAGTGGAATCAAGTGAAAAATGTAAAAATTGCACTTTTTGTGCAAAGTTACATTGTTGAAAGTTGTAAAAGTTGCTCAAATTTGCAACTTAGTTGGAAAAGGGTTATAAATATTAAAATATTAGTTCTAAAAATTAAAATATACATAGGAGATATATATACCTCATTTGTGAGGTCTGGAGGTCATTAATATATAGATTAGAAGAAGTTGCAAAGAAAGAAATTTAGTTTTTGAGTCATTTTTACTGTTGTTTGCATGCTTCACAAAATGTATGTAGTTTTAGACTATATGTGATAAAAATTTTAGATAGAACTTTGAATCAAATTTCTTTTTGTTCTAGTCTTATTGTTCTACATGTTTTCTAACTCAAGTTATTGCATTTTTAGTGAAACTAGCTTTTTAGGACAACATTTTGGTGCACACAACAAAAATGGGCCTCTAACTGCAATTTCCTTGGTTGAAATTTCATGCCCACTTGAGAAATGGTAGTTAGTAAGGTCCTTTTTAAGATTCCAGGGTTTTAAGACTGGAGGATTTGTTTTGTGATTTTTCTAATCAAGCCCTATGTGAAGTGCCATGAAGGATTTGACCTCTTCTAGCATGTTGATTTGTGAATGCCAAGAGTTTGGGAATTAGCGAAGGGCTGAGCATTTGGAAATAAGTTATTTTAGTTTTTCCAAACCTTTTTTGAGTTGTAGAAGTGGAATCAAGTGAAAAATGTAAAAAATGAACATTTTGTGCAAAGTTGGATTGTTGAAAGTTGTAGAAGTTGCTCAAATTTGCAACTTAGTTGGAAAAGGGTTGTGGGATTGAACCCTAGTTCCAAGCTTGTCCCATCTCATTGAGTACTCAAATGTTCTTGGGCACACTGAACTGAAATGTCTTTAAGATTCACTAAATTCTATAGGGCATCAATCTTTGATGGGGCATATCTCGAAGCTCGTGTGAGGTATGGATGTGATTCTAGGTCCTATAGGACTGTGTTTTAGAGACCTACAATAACCTCTCTTACTTTTGAGAGATCTTGCTCCATTTTGATTTTGTGATGCCATCTTGAGTGATGCTGAAACTTGTAGTGTTGGCTAGTACAAAGCTACCAACTACCAAATCTCCCTCACCATTAATCATGGGATCAAACTCTCTATTCCATTAGCTCTGGGTGGTTAGGTAAACCCTAGCCCCAAGCTCATTCTATTCTATTGAGCACTCAAACATTCTCAAGCACATAGAACCAAAACATCCCTAAGGGTCACTAAATGCCATAGAATAGTGATCTTTGATAAGGCATAGCTCAGAGCTTATGTGAGGTATGGATGCAATTCTAGGTCCAATAGGACCATGTTGCAAAGACCTACAAAAGTCTCTCTCACTTTTTGGAGATCTTACTTCATTTTGATTTTGTGACACCATCTCAGGTGATGCTAAAACTTGTAGTTTTGGCTAGTACAAATTTTCCAAGTGCCAAATCTTCCTCGTCATTTGTCATGGGATTGAACTATATATTCTATTAGCTCCAAGTGGCTAGGAAAACCCTAGCCCCAAGTGTGTCCCATCCCATTGAGCACTCAAACATTCTCAAGCACACCAAACTAAAACATCCCTAAGGGTCACTAAATGCCTTAGGGCAGAAATCTTTTATGGGGCATATCTCAGAGGTCATGTGAGGTATGGATGTGATTCTAAGTTGTAGAGGACCATGTTGTTGAGATCTACAATAATCTCTATTTTTTTGGAGATATTACTCTATTTTGACTTTGCGATGCCATCTCAGGTGATGCTGAAACTCATAGTGTTGGCCAATAAAAAGTTTCCAATTGCCAAATCTCCCTCACTATTCATTATGGGACTGACTATCTATTTCATTAGCTCTAGGTGGCTAGGTAAACACTAGCCTCAAGGTCATTCTATCTTGTTGAGTGCTCAAACATTCTCAGGCATGCCAAACTGAAATGTCCCTAAGGGTCACTAAATACCATAGGGCAACGATATTTGATGGGGCATATATTAGAGCTCGTGCAAGGTATGAATGTGATTCTAGGTCCTATAGGACCATGTTTCAGTGAACTACAATAACTTCTCTCTCTTTTTTGGATATCTTACTCTATCTTGAATTTGTGATGCCATCTTGGGTGATGCTAAAACTCGTATTGTTGGCTAGTACAAAGTTGCTAACTACCAAATCTCCCCCACCATTCGTTGTAGGGTTGAACTATCTATTCTATTAGCTCCAAATGGCTAGATAAACCCTAGCCCCAAGCCCATCCTATATTGTTGAGCACTCTAGCATTCTTGGGCATGGCAAACTGAAACATCCCTAAGCATCACTAAATGCCGTAGGGAAGCGTTCTTTGATAGGGCATATCTCAAAACTCATGTTAGTTATGGATTTGATTCTAGGTCCTATACGACCATGTTGTAGAGACCTACAATAACCTCTCTCTCTTTTGGAGATCTTACTCTATTTTGATTTTGAGATGTCATCTCAGATGATGCTAAAACTCATAGTGCTGGCCAATACAAAGTTGCCAACTACCAAATCTCCCTCATTGTTCATCATGGGATCAAACTATCTATTCTATTAGCTCTAAGTGGTTGGGTAAACCCTAGCCCTAAGCTTGTCCCATCCTGTTGAGCACTTGAACATTCTTGAGCACACTGAATTGAAACATCCCTAAGGGTCACTAAATGCCATAGGGCAGGGATCTTTGACCTAGCATATCTCAAAGCTTGTGTGAGGTATGGATGCAATTTCAAGTCCCATAGGACCATGTTGTGGAGACCTAAAATAAACTCTCTCTCTTTTTAGAGATCTTAATTTATTTTAATTTTGTGATGCCATCTTGGCTGATGCTGAAACTCATAGTGTTGGCTAGTACAAAGTTGCCAAGAGCTAAATTTCCATCATTATTCATCAAGGGATTGAACTGTCTATTTTGTTAGCTCCTAGTGGTTGGGTAAACCCTAGCCCAAAGCTCATCCCATCCCTTTGAGTGCTCAAACATTCTCAGGCACAATGAATTGAAACATCCCTAAGGGTCACTAAATGCCATAGGGCAATGATCTTTAATAGGGCATATCTTAGAGCTTGTGTGAGGTTTGGATGTTGTTCTAGCTCTTATAGGACTATGTTGTAGAGACCTATGATAACCTCTCTCTCTCTTTTTGGTGATCTTACTCCATTTTGATTTTGCAATGCTATCTCGAGTGATGCTAAAACTTGTTGTGTTGGCCAGTACAAAGTTGTCAATTGCCAAATCTCTCTCACCTTTCATCATGGGATTGAACTATCTATTCTGTTAGCTCTAGGTGGCTAGGTGAACATTAGCCCCAAGCTTTTCCCATCCCATTGAGTGCTCAAAAATTCTCAGGCATGGTGAACCAAATCATCCATAAGAGTCACTAAATGCCATAGGGCATCGATCTTTTACTATGGCAACTAGATCTGTCATCTTGTCCAATGATGTAGACTTGTGATAGAAGGTAAAGGTGTGATCATACACATCATTTTGAACATGTTATTTTTTTATGGCAATAATCTAATCCTTTTTTGTAAGTTCAAGGAAATTGAGGTTACCTATAAACCCAAATTTCCTTAGTCCTAATGATTTTCCCTTTTTTGTTGTTTTTGTAAATAAGTTGACTCAATGAGTGTTTTGAGAGTCATTGAACCTTATATAGCTACATGTTATCATTGAATGGAGTTAGTGGAAGATGTTAATGATTTTCTTGGTTGTATTAATAGTCATTTCATGGGTTTGAAACATAGCCACTTCCCTTTGTGAAGAGTTGTCCAAAAATCAACAAATTACATGTTGTTGCAAAGATAATAAAGTCATGGGATGTTGGAAGATTGTTTTCACTCATAAGATGTTGAATAATTTCTTGGAAGGTGGTGCAGGAACACCTTTTGAAGGATCCCACCATATCATTTTTGGTGTGATGAATTTCTCTAAAGAAATATGTGAATACAACAAAGGCATTTAGCTCATGCTTGTGTATTAGAGCTAGGATAGGTCTTAAAGTTTCCTCTTTGGTCTTTGTTGAGAATGGTACCTTGACTTTGGGTTGGTATCCTTCTTAGCTCTTTGTTGGGGGAAGGTTAATTTAGGATTTTTTATTTCATTTTATTCATGGGTGTGCATTAAAAGAACCTTCCAATGTGGACTACCTGTTTAGAAGGCCAAAGTGCACAAACAATGCAATGTTATGTAAATTTCCCATCTTATGGAAGGGATGTTATTATGAGTTTGGGGATTCTTAGGTGAAGAAATATAGTGAAATTTTCACTCCAAAGGATGTTTTTGGAAGGCATAGAATGGTCTTGAAATGTGAGTCAAAACAAGACTACCTAAGCAATAAAGATTGCCCCAAAATTGGTTACAATTTTTAAAAGTTGCTGAGCAACTTTTTCCAATTGTTGCTAAAAGACCTACTTTTTAAAGAAGCTTTGAAAAGTCAATAAAAACTATCTCTAACCTAAGAAGCAACCTATTTATTCTTGGAGGAACCTTAATCAAGCATTGGAAACTCATTTCTTGTATGAATCCATATTGTTGGAATGTATGCAACAGTTGTGACTATTTTACCACAGATTTTAGTAGTTTTTAATCTTGTTTGGAGGAAAATCAAGTACGTATTATCATTTTTTTGCATGTTGTAGTTGTCTTATTGTTTTTTTTCCATTTTCCATGCATTATTTATAGTTTTTGACCAATTTTTGAAAGGTTTAGTAAATTTCTTCAAAGATACCTATCTGCTACCAATTTTGGAGTTGTATATCATGAAAGGGCTATAAGTCTTTTCTCCATCATAGAAATTCAATGATCTTCTGGATTTGAAGGCTAAAAACCCTTATGTGTTATATTATTCAAGAAAGAGCCTTGAAAGTGAGTGCAAATAAATCTTTGACCAAGCCTTAGGCAAGCTAGATAATGCCCAACTAGGGACTGTCAACAAAGAAAGAGCTCTCAGGAGAAAATTTTGAAGAATGAAGATTTTCCCTTCTAAGGGATTGAAGTGGGGGATGAGGTTATAAATTGTGGAGAAGGATTCTTGATGAAGTGTGGAAGGTGTCTTAAAAGTGGGTACAATAGGCAGCCGAGAAAACCCTACCAAACCCTCAATTTTGCTATTTTTGTTGTATGGCCTATAGCCACCCCAAGACCCTAAAAATCCTTGAGCATGGGTTCTATGTATCAATTGTTCTTAAGGAAAGAGGTGTTGAAACTCTAAGAAAAAGTAGCTATTGGCCCTAGAAATTTGGGTGGAGGCCTAATTAGGGGCTCTCCTTGTAGCCCTTTTGTGAAGAAATCTTGAAATCAGGTACAAACCCATTGTTGTTATCCATTCAAGCATAGTATAAATGTTCCAATAACACCTTAGGACATAATAGAAACCTTGATTGGATTGGGAAATACTATAGTAACCTAGTGAGGAGGTTGGGCAAGGTCAGGGGATCTTCTATGTAACAAGAGATCCTATAGACCACATAGGTGTAGAGAAAACACCAAGATCCACATATAATATACAAGGTTGCATGGAGTGGGGGTACTTGGGGTACTTAGCGTGTGGGTATAGGTACAAATATTCTTTATAATAGGGGATGGGGGTGCTTGGGCATGTCAAACTTTATTTTTAATTATACTTTTATATTTATAGTAAACCTAAATTTATAAGTCATGACAATGATTTTTCAAATCAAGAATAGTGATAAAGTTTGCAAATGTAATGTATTGTTTTCAATTTCAAATTTGTTATATGTTTGTAATAATAATTTATGATAAATGTTTAGATGCATAACATAGAAGGTAGGCTTTAAACATGAACAAGAAGATCATAAATCATATGACTATGACATATTACAAATGATAATTTTTTGGCTTTAACACTGATAAAGTTTATTATTGATCAATATTGTATCAAAGTTTCAAATTGATTAGGTATTGAATTAAGCTTGACAAAGAATGAGCTGACAGACAAACAAAAAATTGGAAAAAATAATAATAAAAAATCTCAATCAAGCTCCTTAGCTATGATGCTCTACATAGAGTACCTAGTACTTGGCATACGTGTACCCAATACATGGGTACATGGGTACGAGTACCAAGGGTGTGTGTACAAGTACCCATGCAACCTCATAATATATTATGATAACAAATAATGTCATACATGAACGAACATATAATATATTATGTTAGCTAATAATGTCATACATGAAGGAACATATAATATATTATGATAACCAATAATGTCATACATGAACAAACATATAATATAAAATGATAACCAATAATGTCATACATTAATAAACACATAATATATTATGATAAACAATAATGTCGTACATGAAAAAACATATCATATATTAACTAATAATGTCATAAGTCTAATAATGTCATGCATCAAATAAATGTCATACATCAAATATAAAATATCATATATACATCAAATGTATATCGAATATGTCTATTGATATAAAATGCAATATATATGTCTGCTGATGCCTATACATGTGTGTCTATCAACTATATCTTCTCCTTTCCATGAGGGGAAGGAACCAAATCTCTAGAGGTCTTTGGTCATTGTGTGGAGGGAGATGATGGGGTCTTCCTCACATGCTCGCTCATCCTCTTGCTTAGGCTCTTCTCTAACTTGAGCTAATACAAATAAAGTAGATATGAATCAATAATTATTATATATTGAAATCAAATATATTTACACACAAAATTAATTATCTTCTTACCATCGTCAAATAGTCACTTTGGAAGTCCATCTCAAAGGCCCACAGACAATTGGGTGTAACAAGAACCTACAAAAATTCAATCAATATAATCACTTATAAATAAAATTAGAAATTTGGATACTAACTATCATAAACAACAACTAAAACCAAGAAAATTATTTCATACCTCAATCAATGGCTCTGAACTAGCCATAGTTGTAGCCACTCCACGATCGATGGACTGCTGAAGATGAGGAGGAGTCTTAGATATCAAGAGCTACATGTCATAAAATACATGTTACATGTAACATGAAACAAATATAATCAAATGAAATAAATTAACATGAAAAAAATGTACCTCTATGAATCTCGTATCACATTTTGGCTCAAAGTCCCTAGTGAATGTTGATAGTCCTATAGAGAATTGATGCACATGCATAAATTTTTTTGTCAATCCTTCATATGATTACTTAATAAATATATGTATTAATTTAAATGATTAAATCAATACATACCTATGGACTCATCAATGAGACAAAAAATGGGGCCAGGGGATCACTACTAGGGCCACCAACACTCTAACCTTGAATTTTGAACAATGTCAATACATGCTAATTAATTAGTCATTCACTATACATATGAAATGTGATCAAATTAGTTTATTATAATTGTAATTCACCTGTGTCTCAATGCCAAATGTCTCATTTAGGAACTGAGCAGTGACTAGCCCCTCATCCATACTATCTCTAGCATGACTACCAAATGCACATAAGGATCCACATGATGTACACATTTGACCATGATGCATAGAAGGCTCCTCATCAGTTCTAATGGCCTCATTCAATGAATGAGGGTCTTTGTCAAAGCATTAATAGTCCCTGGAGTTTTGGCCTCTACATGTTCCTTCACAACTAAAGGAATAGTCACATGCTCACCCTGTGGCTTGACAACATGTGCCCTAACTACGTTAGGGTCACGACATGCCCCTAGCCTCTCAAATGATGACCCCCCACCTCTACCCTGAGATTCTATTATATCAAAATAATTGGGGATCTCCCCAAGGAAAAAATCACAATACAATTTCTTTAAGAAATACATTGGGACCTCATGATCATTGCAAGGAGGGGCATCAAAAACCATCCACCATCTATCCAAAAAAATATTTCTAATACTATCATGTATGCACCAATGGATGGGGAACCATTTAGTTGTCTCTCTAATAGTGTTTTGTTCACTAGGCTTTCTAAACAATGCACAAATGCTACCTTTTGATATTTTAAATTTTTTTTTTACATCTTAATATGATAATTTATTTGCATAATATCTTTTTTTTTCATCCCTCTTAACCTGCCAAATATCCAACTGACCACTAAAAAAAGCTATGTAGGTCATAATGGACTCAAGGGAGGATGCCAATTGAGCTCTCACTCGATTGGTTTGTCCACAAGCTTTCAACATACCAATGAGTTCCTCTAATTCATTTTTACCTCTTTCTATTTCATTTATTATGTTGTCTTGTGTGCCAGGAGGAGGTCTTCCAATCGGTGCAGGTTGGAGAATTTCTTGTTCTTGTTGTGGAGGCTTTTGATTCTCATTTTGTGGAGGGTTTTTATTTGGATCTTGTTGAGGGTTTTGGTTTTGATCTTGTTGGGGATTTATTGGTTCATTATTCAGATTTCCTAATAAGAAACCAATTGCAATCTAAATAAATAAACAAATTTAAAAAAAAACTAAAAGAAACCTACAAAACAATGCAAAAATATATAAAACAATGTAAAAATACGGGTAGACAACATATGGCATGATCTTAATCTCAAACTTCAATAATGAGGAGGCATTTTGAGGAGGCGACTGGTGAAAATCTCCAATTATTTCAAGTCATGTATGTGTTGTGGCTATGAAATCCTTGCAAAATGAGTGAAAATGAAATGGGTTGCGAGTTTGCAGCCCATTTCTAAAATTTTGTTGACTTACAGATTTTGTACGCATGATAGTGCATACTCACTATGGCTTGGGTATTCCAAGCCATAGTGCGTGTGTGCTATAGTATGTGTATGCACTCTAGATCTAGAAGAAAAAAGGGTGTCATCTTTTTGGCACCACAACTTGGTGCATTTACCCATAAATGGTGTAATTATATTCATATGTAAAATTTAATACCATATTTTATTATACTTATTTTTGTTTTAAGTTTTCCTATTGTATTCGTATGGTACATTTTAAGATGGTGTATGTCACACTTTATCTACACATGTAGATTTCATAATGATGTTGAGATTTCATATGATATTTCACAAGAAATATTCTCTCTCTCTCTCTCTCTCTCTCTCTCTCTCTCTCTCTCTCTCTCTCTCTCTCTCTCTCTCTCACACACACACACACACACACAACATTTTAATATTTTTGAATATTTTATCTTTCTAATGTGTTGTATGTATGTTTAGTTTCATATAATGTATTTGTATATATTTAATATAATTATCACTTTGATATTATATCTTTGGAATGTATATATTTTGTGCATGAAAACCAAGAGACCTTGATGAGTCTAGGAGGATTATGAGGTTATTTTACTATGGTTAAAGTTGTTGGAAGTCTATTGAAAAAGTGAGATACTAAGGATGGATGATGGGGGGGGGGGGGGGGGGGGGTGAATTAGGATCTATAAAAAATTAACCTTGTAAACAATTATCAAACTGATATCTTTCACCACTAACCCTTATGTCATCAATAAAAAAAATCACATAAACATATATTGTAATGATGTATCAGATATAATCTATTGATCACAACCATAAACATAAAAGTAAATGATCAAAACATAACAAAAAGATTTGGTTACCTAGAAACCCTCTAAGGTGAAGGTAAAACTAGGGTGGGGATGAGACCCATAAATCTTCACTACTACAATAACAAAGTTCACCTATTAGGGCTACAATTTTGATCACTTTTGATGATCTATCCTACAAGGGGTCTTCTATGCTACTTGTGATTATAAGACTTATTTAATCTACCTTGATCAAAGGATTTAAAACTTACAACAAAGTAAGCAATCTATTAGGAGATTTGCATAGTCATGTTAGCACCACTCTATTAAAAGAATAACCCTGATTCACTCTACTAAAATGTATTAGTACCTGATCCTTTAGTTAGCATTGAACGCTTGATTATGGATCTTCTCTTTCCACTAACTAATCTTTCTATGATATGATATAACTTTGTATTGCACTTCATTGCTCTTCTTAGTCTCTCCTACTTGCTTCACCTTCAAACTCTACTTAGGCATCCAAACTTTTCTTCTCATGCATACACTCTAACTATTACTCTCTTTTTTCAATTAAGGTTCATATCCTCCCTATATAAGCAACTAGAGATGGTTCTAGATCAAGATCAAATATCTAGATTTCTCTCTTTTGTCGCTTAAACATTCTAGTTTTTTTATTGGTTCAACACCTTGCATAGGGATTAATGATCCATCTTAAAATACATAATCAAATCCTTTAATTTATCCTCAATCATTAAAAATTATAATAAGTCATCCAAAAATTATTTACCTTAGTGTTTGTGCAATTCCAAAAAAAATATCAAAAAGTGTTCACTCAACACATGACCACTCTAATGCTCAGTCATAACTAGTCATCAGGTTGTCCCTTGGCTTCTCAATGCTTGTCATTCACTGGATAAATTTTTTGATCTCCAAGTCATGTTTCTTATTAATGTAAAAAACTTAGTCATTTCTAAGGCATAATTGGTCAATCATCATTGCAATAGAGCTATTCTATGAAGGTTGAGTAATGTATATGACTTGTTTACATTTCAGTTTGAGTCGAGCAAGTCTTAAGTTGCTAAGAACCCTAGTATGTATTTATTAATAACTTATGCCAAGTAAGTCAAAAGCTAGTGGAAGCCAAGATATAAAGAGTTACATTATATCAATTCATGATCGAGCATTAGGGTATTCAAGTGTTGAGTAAACTAGTTTTGGTATATGTCTTTGGAATGACACAAAAACTTATGTAAACTATTTTGGCCAACTTGTATACATAATTTAAAGGTTGTGGAGACAACTAAGGAGTTGATTACACATTTTATCAAAGATCATTAATCACTATGAAGGAAATGCAACCAATCAAAAGCATGGAATGACTAAGCCAAAAAAGGGAGAAATTTGGATCATTGATCACAATCTAGATCTTTCTTCAATTGGCTATTTAAGGAGGATCCAAATCATAAATTAAAAAATACAATTAGGAGAGAGTGAAGCTCTATAAGTGTATGCATGAAAGAGGTTGTGTTTGGATATTTGAAGCAAAGACTAGGCAGAGAAACCTAGTAGCGAAGGATAAAATAGATTCTATTAGATAGGAGATTAGAGCACAATTAAAAAGAGGAGATCCATAATATAGCATCAGAGTGCTAATTGAACAATCGAGTATTGATACATTCTAGCAAGTGAGTCAGGGTAAATCTCTTAATAAAATGGTCCTAATAGGCCTATACAAATCTCCTAACAAAGTCCTTACTTAGTTGTAAGTTTTAGTGCTTTAATCAAGGTAGAATAAATAAGTATTGTAAGATCTTACCAGGGAAGACCCCTCATAGGATATATCACTAGAAGTGATCAAACATTATAGCCTTATAGGAACATTTTATTGCTGCAGTAGTGAAGATTTATGGTGTCATCCCCACCATAGTTTTACCTTCACCTTGTAGGGTTTCTAGGTAACCAAATATTTTGTGTTTTGTGTTTATATTTACTTTCATGTTTTTGGATGTGATGAATAGTTAGATCTATTTTAGTTTATTGTTATATGGTTCATGATGCTAATATGAGTTGGGTTAAAGGTGAATGCATTTGATTTGTTTGAAGTAGACAAAATTTTTATAAATCCTTATTCACTCACACCCCCTCTCAGTATCTTGCATTTGAAATAGACTTCTAACAATTGGTATTAGAGTTGTGTTCTCTTAGAAGAAATCTAACCACTTAAGAGTTGGGATCTTGGAAATAAAGGATTATAAGTTGGGAAAGAACATTGATAATCAAAATGTTGACATCAAATCATATTATAGTAGCTTGAAGTAGAAAGAAAGGAGTAGAAGAGATCCTTAAAGAGAAGGAAGGAATTGGCTATCCAATAAAATGACACCCTATATCAAGGGGAAGATACTGAAGGACTACTTCACAATGGCAATTCTAGTGAAAGTGAGGCAGCAATAGTAGAAATATTGGAGAGAGGCAATAGACTGAATGAATAGGTAAGAACACTAAAGAGAGTACATGAAATATAGTCAGTAAGATTGTTTGGAGTGCTTAAATAGAAAAAGAAATCTATAAGACTTGATGATAAGACCAGTGAAGTGTAAAGGATTACTCAAAATCAGTTTGATATGGCCAATAGGCTACTCCTTACAACTAAAGAGTTTAATAGAAAGGATCTGGAGATTGTGAATTTGAAATTTGAGAATGAGAATCTAAGGAATGAACTGAAACATGAAAAGGAATTCATTGAAAGGTTGAAAAAATGTAAAGAATTTGTAAGATATTATGAAGAGATAATGAGGTCACAAAGAAGACCCCATGACATATATGGTTTAGGCTATACTAAGCACCTATCTGAGGAAGGAGAATCATCAAACAGTGGAGAGAAAATAAATGGAAATTCAAAGAATAAACATACATGCTATCATTGTGGTAACCTAGGCCATACAACAAACACTTGCAAAAGAAATATTAGTACAAAAAATACGAAGCCAAAATTCACTGGTAATTGTTTTAACTACAAGAAGCAACCCACAACAATGGACTTCCTATTCAGGATTGGACACCCTAATTAGTTTTTAAATGAATTATTTAGTCTCATTTAATTATCAACTAGGGACGTAAACTTGGAATGACATTCACAAAGTATATGCTTCAAACTTTCTCAATCTTAAGACTAACCTACGAAATTCAAATGCTTGAGCTTTAGGTAAACTATGCTAAAACCAATAAATGAATTTACTCTAACAAATCATGTAATCATGGTTAGGAATTACTCTAACCACCTATGCTGGAAGAACAATCCACCAATTCTATTATCAATGGCTACAAGAGAAACATGGTTCTACCTAGCTTAGAAATGAATAGGAAAATGAATTCAACTCTAATATAACAATTCACTCACCAAGTGGGCCCCCTTAGATGAGTGAACAAAAAATACAATCAAGATAAAAGGTATAAAATTGAATTGTGCATTCTATTCATTCACAGAGAAAGATTATACTTGATTGAAAAATAGTATCACAATAGTTATGTTTATGAAAATAAACTCATTTGACTCCTTCTAATTCACTCCTAAAATGTCACAATAGTCATTTATTTGAAGGAAAAATTGCAACTAGCTCCTAAATATAAGATCACTCCATAAATGAGGATTAGTTATAGGCACATAAAGTTTTAGAACAAAAAAAAAAATTAGACATGAATAAATCATCTAGGAATATAGCTTGTTGAGGGAACTACATTTGTGCATTTCATGGAATTGAAAATAATAATTGATTTGCCCTACTTGCAAAGATCTTGCAATCCATGGTTGGATTTGACCATTCCAAGGCCACAATGTTGGTCCTCAAATGCCCATGGTAAACACCTACAAAATAATAAATGCACACACAACCTTCCATATACATATATATTCTTATCATCAATATTAGGAAAAAGATGTAAAGCTCCAATTAACACTCTTGCAAGTCCTATGGTTATAGGAGAAAAACTAATCAAAACATAGAATAGGAAAGGAAACATTTATTATCATGTATAACTACTGCATTATACCATTCTTGTTCATGAATGAAATATCCCAAACCAAATATTTACTTGGTTTCCTTTTCAGTCAATATATTCAAACTTAAAGATAGGGAAATGTATTACAACACAATAATAGAAACCATAGATTCTACAATAGATAATAACCCTTTTCTTCTCAAAATAAGATTTAATATTCAAGAATATGGAAATGCGTTACAAACCACATAATGAAACTAGTAATCTCTCTTAAAACTTCTTAAAACAATGTTATTGCATTATACAACAACAATGCAATAACCAACAATCAGAGCCCAATCTTAAATATAGTTTTACAATCAAATTGGAACATTAAAAGAAGAACCTGTAAGTGCATATGATACACCTGATGTGATGTCTCTGAGGACAATGAGCTTTAGTCCACTATCTGCTGGTATAAGGGGTTATGTCCTCATACCAACTGAAAGCTGAAGCTTTCCAAGTACTCTCCCAAGAGAGAACTAAAATCTGAATAGTAAATCTAAGCATGCCCAAATGAAAAAGTCTCATCTCCTTTTAACCTCATAGTGTTGACTCTTTGACTTCCCTCTTATCCTTTCATCTTATCTCTCCTTGTCCTTATTTCCCATTTTGTAATATTAAATTGAACTTTTATATTTTAAATCCATGCTCTCCAAGCCAATTTTAATATTATATATAATATGTCTTTAATATTTCTAATGTCCCAAAAAGGGGACATTACAAATCTCCCCTCCTTAAATTGCTTGTCCCCATACAAATCTACAAGTATCTCTATAGGCCAAACTGAAAAAAAAATCCAACCATATTGTGAAGCAAAGTGTCACTCTACAAATCATCCATCAACTAGATCCTTGGATCCCATATAACTCCATGAAAAAATACTCCATCCAACCTCAAACTAAATCAAATTACAACCAAGTCCTCAACAAGAAAAAGGTACATATGATCAATGCCTGGAACCCAAACCCTATTGTCATAACCAGCCAATATGATAAGATATAAATGTATCTAGAAGCTAAGTATACCCTAGTAGGTAGTGATGACCTATCCTAGATAGATGATGTAGGAAAAAAGCTGCCCAAAAGTTGAAATCAACACTAAGGATACATAAAATTTAAGACTACCATCATCACTCAAAAGAATCCCTAAATATATAGGGGTCATGGAAAATAATGAAGCTGAAAAAGAATTCCCTATGATCAACACATAACTCTCCTCAATCCTCTACTAGGACCTGTTTAACTACTAAAATAAGATATCCACCCATCCTAGATATAAGTTAGAATTTAGAACCATGTTAATGTTGTACAAAAGAGGGGCAATAGTAGTCACTTCACCAAACCAATCCTATGGCCAAGGTTCATTGTTAAAAAATGTAGCTTGACCTGAATCTCTAAAGTCAAGGTTATCCTCTTCCTAGAAATCAAGAGGAACTCTCTTCTCTACCTCAAAATGTGGGTTATTAGAAATCAAAACAACATCTACCTCAAATAAAGGGTTTTCTATAAGTTGAATGTAATTTGTCATTTTGAAACTTGGTCATTTTGGGAAACTATCCAAATCATATGTTTACTAAATGCTATCAAATTCATCAATTACCTCTAGGACAAATTTTTGCCTCTCTTTATCCTCATGTTCCTTAAAATAATTTGTGTTCTGAATTTAAATTTTTGCTTCTTGAAGGGAAACCCATGCATCATCTAATGCCTCATGAGTATCCTTAAGCTCTTTATTCAGCTCCATAATCTCATTCCTTTCTTTATTCAGTTGATCAACATGCATTTCAACAACCTTAAGAATGTTATCCTTGTTAGAAAGCAAATACAAACAATCTAATTTTATAGTTTCAAGAGTTGTTTTGATCACTCACAAATCAGAAACAAGCCATTCTTCTTCCATTCCCTTTTGAACCTTCCTATAGAGGCCCTTATTAGCCATTTTCCCCCACCCCCTTCATTTTCTTGAGACCATAATAAAAATCTGATTAGAGATACCTTTCATGGCATCAAAATGACCCAGTTGGTCAAAATCTGGTAAACCCCAACCTTTCGCGCCCTACTTTAAAATTTTAAATATTTTTCCATGTGTTATGATCTTATGATTGAGGGTTTCATCATCTATTCATCAACCTTCATTTTACCTCTTGTAATGTTATTAAGTATATTGTTAGCGGGTCATCATTAGTTCATTTGCTAGGTCTCCCAATCTCATGATCTTCTTTTGTTGTAGAGTCACAGGTCATGTTGTCATCCTAATGATACTACATTAGGGGAGTATCCTAATCATTGGAGAGTTGATATGTTGCATTCATGACCATATTTTTCATTGACATCAACATAGTATTGAGCTATCATTTTGCATGATGCTTAACAATAGGAATCCTTTCAAACTCCTCTCTTGAAAAGATAGTCTAGGATCAACTCCAAGGTTCTGGGTGATCTTGTGACCTATTGGAATCCATTTAATAGAAGATAAAGGTGAGTGTTCATAAGGAGGCCTTTATTGGTCCTGACCAATTTTAGATAAGATTTTGGATTTTCTTGCTATCTTAGAAAATTAACCACAAAAAGAAATATATTTTTGTATTTTTTTAATTTATAATAAATTCAGTTCTAACTATGCAACTATATGAATTCCTCAACTAACCAAGAATTTGTAAAGTAAATAATGAAGATAGGGTAAAAATAAGTTTAAAAAATGACTTGAAAAGTAAATCCCTAATGGACATAAATCACAGAAACAACACATCTACGAGTTAAGCCTTTGAGAAGATTAGTAGCTAACTGAGTAAAGCTTTATTAATTCCATTGATGCAATTTTTGATGGGAATTTAGTAACTATAAGATATTTCACTTCTCATCAAATTGCAAGTCCATGGAAAGTGTGCTCATGCAAGAAAGAAAGCTATGCAATGGGTGATCTCTTCTCCATCTAAGTATGTCAGCAAAATTTGTAAACATGTGGCAAAAATTAGAATTAAAAGATCTCTTAATCAAAATAATAATAATAAATCATTAGCTCCCTTGCAATCCATCAACATCCATTCACAAAATATAACACACTCCAGGAAAGAATAACTACACTCAAAATGAGAGCACCGATAACATATATTTGCAACAAAATAATGACCTGGAATACATATTACATTCCTTAATTTATAGGCAATCATCTCCTCAATTTTTGTTGAGAGTGAGAGATTCCTTTATGAAAATACATGCTTAAAACTAATAAATCTTAATATATACTAACTGACTCCCTAAGACATGTGAAGTAGGACTCCACCCTTGTTTTCATCAATTAATGTGTGCATGAGCCTTTACATGACTTAATAAAAATGAAAGAGAAAGTAGATAAGAAGAAGGAAGCTATCAAATAATGTAGGAGTCTCTAGAGATCACAAAAATAGAAGCTCAACCTTCTCTGGATATTTGTAGGAGTTAAATTGCCATCCGAATGCATTTTCAATTTATGGAAGGCTCTAAATTTGGAACTGGCAGTTAACTATCAGTGCACCTTTAAATTCTTAAAAAAATTCCAGTGCACCTTGTACACCTACACACCTTGCACACCTTTGGAGAAGTGCACCTTAATGATAGGTCCAAAAAAATAAAAAATTTCCCTAGTGTCAAAAATGAAATTCTAGCTTCTAGATTTTGTTCCCCTTTATAACAGAGCTATGTTTGGATGTTTTCTCTTGAATTTCCCTATGATTTCCATTACTTGGGTTGCATCCAAAAAATTTAAAGCATCATATTTATCCTTTACCATTTTCTAATAATTTCCCACTTCTATACAAGTCTCCGTAAAGTCTTCCAGCTTTACATCCAATTCTAGTAATGCCTCCTCTATCTTAAATTCTTGCTAATGTCTTCATCCATTGAAGCTTCTTCAAAGATCTTTTGAAACTATTCAACAACTATTTGCACAAGTAGGAGTTTATCTCTTGACTAATCTTCAAAAATGTTGAGGCATGCATCGTGATAATACTTCTCAGCTTCCAAAATCTACTCTTGGGTTTAATCCTTGAGCTTACAAATATCTGCATGTAATGCTTTCATTACTTTATTACTAGCTGAAATATTTTCAATACAATCATCTATCTTGTCCAACTCTTCCCTTGTATATACATCCATTAGCATATGATACCTTTTACCTTTTATTGACTGTAACACTTCAATGTCTTTACCCTAGGCATGTACCTCAACCATCAATCCAAAATATTGGTTCAATATACGAACCAATTTATCTAAATTATTCTACATATGATGCAATAGCTTAAGGTTTCCCTATATTATTTGCACACCTTTTTCCTCAAAAATTTCTTACAATAATTGACAAGCCTTAAAAAATGGATCCAATTGTATACTTGCCTTCTCCTTGCCTTACTTCTCTAAAGCTACTTCAAGAGTGACCTTTGCATTATCTAGGTCAATATGACCTACTATCTCATGCAAAAATTCCCTCATGATCTCATTTTGCTTCCTTAGCTTAATTAATTCAGCCTCATCTTTATCTAAGTGCCTAATCACTTCTTTAATTCCTGTGGTGATCAAAACTTTAGTAGTGTCCATACTAGGTTTTCCAAGCAAGACCTTCTTAATTTGGTAATCTTTTGGGCTCAAATATTCAATATTCACATGTAGAGGAGGGATGCCAATATGAGCCAACAAGTCCTAATTTTGGTTCTTCATAATGAAAGCCAATGTTTGTGCATCAATTATAGGTGGCTCAAGTCTCTTGAGGGTTTCAAATAATTCATTTGTTCCCTCATCCATACTACAATGTCATTGCCTTTTTTTTTTATCATCACCTACCTCTTCAATTAGCTTAAAAAAGTTCCTATTAGAGACATATACTTAGCTAAAGAGGTGGTTTTTACTATTAGGCCCTTTCCCTTATCACTCCTCTCTAAAGTCTTCTCTTTCTATGAGAGGTCTGCATTAGGCACCTATGTATATGTTGATTCCATAGTCCTTACCTCTATATCTTGAGAAGTTTGCTGAGGTTCTTCATATATCTGCCCCTCTTCTAATACTTCATCAATGTGTTTCTATTGTGGCTCTTCTTCTTGCACTAGTTACACCTATTCTTCATTGATAGGAGGGAGAGGATTGGCTAATCCTTAATGTAAAAAAGATAAATCTTGAATTGGTTGATTCCTCGATGTATCCCTTTTCTTTTCACCTACAAGTTCAGTGCCTACAAGCATGAAGTCAAAATATGAAATGTCAAATTCATGATTCCCTTGATTCTCTTGTATTTGAATCCACTACTACAGCCCATCCTCTAAAGTAGTAACCTAAATAGGCTGTGTGGGAATATATGGAGGCATTATATTAGAGCTTGTTCTTCACTCTTCCTCTTTAACTCTAGCAAGATGTGTCATTTGACTCAAGGGAAGGTCATTCTATTCATCTTCTTCATCCTCTTTAGGGATGGTTTTTGGAACTAAAGGAATAGGAATAACCCTTCTTATAACCTTTTACCTCCTAGTCCTTCTTACTAAAGTCTTCTTCTTAACTTTTTAGCTACTTATCGGGAGGCCTCTTCCTCTTGAATGGGTAGAGACACTTCTTGAACAACTGGAGACACTTTTGGTGCTTCCTCTTCAAGTCCTTATCCCTATTCTAGTATTGGCCATTGCAAATTATTCTAAGTTTGTGAAACCTCTACATTTCTAGGCTCTTAGTTCTCAGGGGCTTGAGTTGCCTCTTGGGCTTGAGTCCCTTAAACATCAGGCTTAGCTTGTTGAGGATAATCTCTCTTCCTTTTATTCTTTCCCTTCTTCTCCTTAAAGTACCTAACTTCCCTATCATGTTCATACAACATTTATGGCCTAATTTGAGATTGGGCTATGAACATTGGTATTGTAACCTTCACCTCTCTACCTTTTATTAGGTAGGTTGTAGGGCTTCTTGATCCAATCTTTGGTTAATTGGATAATATGCCTTGCCTTGTAGTTGATATCTATATTCTCCTCCCTGTCAATCTTGGCCTTAATGAAAGGTTGATTGTATATCTTATCTCAATTGTACAAGGGATCCAAGACCTCTGGAGTGTCTTATTGAACTGATTTTAATAGGACATTAATCTTCAAGGCACTATCTACCAAATAGAGAGTTATCCTATAATAATCCTTGATTCAGATACCACAGTCATCTACTACATTCATCTAGTGATCCATTATGGAATCTTCATGTTCAATTTACTTTCCTACCAAATATTAGACTCAGCTAATATTATTAAAACATGAACGAGGGGAGTTATAGTCCTCTAAGGGATATTGATCATATTCCAAATAGAAAGTCATGATGTCCTACTTTTTCTTAACTCTAAAAGGACCTATGGTGATAGGCCATACTGAGGTCTTCTTATGTTGTTTTCTCACTCTATTAGATGTAGATGTGAGTTTGTAGGAGTTGATGAAATCCAACTCCATAGTTGCCAAGATCACCTACAATGCAAAATAGCTTGCTGAAGAGAAACCTAAGCAGCAAGAGCTTGAAGGAAACAAAGCAAGAGAAAATATTTCACAATAGGAAAAATGAAATTGCTATGTGAATGGATGAATTTACAATGAGAGAGGGATTGAATATAAAGGCCTCATGGAAGCTTGTAGAACAAGCTAGAAAGTGGTAGAAGATAAGGTTGACAACTAAGCACACTTCCACAAAAAGGTGGAACATGCTAGAAGGGAACAAACTCTCATGTTGTCAACAACTAACCACTAAAACTATTAAATACTAAATAATATTAAATAAATTCATTAACCTAAGTAAGCTTAAGTAAATAGAATAAATAAATAATTATTAATTATTTACTCTATCACCCCCCCTTACGTGCAACTTAGGGGAATGCCTTAAGCTTTCAAAACTAAGATGAAATGCAAGATGGGTCTTGGCAACAAGGCCATGTTAGGTACCCATGTACAATGAAAAGAAATGAAACCTCTAAAAATGGGGAAAGGGGGAAAACCTCATGGGAAAAACCCTCTTTCTCTTTTTTCTCCAAATACTAAAAAATGCTCTTCCTCCCAATTGAAGAAAAAATCACAAACAAACTAAGTTTTGTGTCTCCGAATAGTGGCTTCAAAAACCTTCAAACAAGAAGTAGTAGGGAGGCTCTGATACCATGTAGGGGCTGATGAAATCCAACTCCATAGTTGCTAAGATCACCTACAGTGCAAATAGCTTGCTGAAGAGAAACCTAGGGAGCAAGAGCTTGAAGGAAACAAAGCAAGAGAAAATATTTCACAATAGGAAAAATGAAATTGCTATGTGAATGGATGAATTTACAATGAGAGCGACTAAATATAAAGGCCTCATGGAAGCTTTTAGAACAAGCTAGAAAGTGGTAGAAGATAAGGTTGACAACTAAGCACACTTCCACAAAAAGGTTGAACATGCTAGAAGGGAACAAACTCCCATGTTGTCAACAACTAACCACTACAACTATTAAATACTAAATAATATTAAATAAATGAATTAACCTAAGTAAGCTTAAGTAAATAAAATAAATAATAATTAATTAATTATTTACTCTAACAGAGTTGTCATAGAATCTCCAAAAAAATGAGTCCATCACATAGATACCTAGGGAGCTTCTTAGGATTATAGTTGTACCTACTATGCTTAGGTATGTGAATGTCTTGAATTGAATGTAATAGCTGCCTATTTCTATAATCCTTGTTGTGGCCTCTACTGATATCCTTTTTGCATAATCACCCTTAATGAATTGGATGATTGCAAAAATGAAAGCATCATTCACAATCTAGTACTCATTATTTTGGTTTGACAACTTTTTCTTTACTAGCTAGGGGTATACCACATACAACTAGGCATTAGCATCTTGCATTCTTCCCCTTTTGAATAACCCTGGGTAGTCCATATTCCTTGCTACTAATAGATACACCAAATACAAAGTCATATATAATCTTGGATCAAATTTAACTGCTAGTAGCTATTCATCAAGATTCTCACTAAGCATTGTAGTCTAGTCAATTGGCATCTTCATCATTTTGATGGTTTCGATGAAGTGTACCATCCAGATGTTCAAGTGTCCTAGTATTGGTAATCCCATGATCCTACTTAGAATCACTATGGAGTATCCTATATCATCTTTAATATAACCTCTTGTCATATCAACGTTTCTTGCTCTATGTCCAATAGGTGTTCTATCAATTAGATATGATGACTAAATGATTTCTGGAGATTTTTGCTCATTGTCCCTATACCACCTTTCTACTTGATGATAAGTCATCCTTATATATTGTTCCACCCTTGAAAGATGGAATAATTTCTTGATGTTGTTGGGTCTTAGATTGAGAACAATCTCTCTTATTATGCCTTTTACCACTCTCTCCTTCGAAACACAATTCTCTACCAAGGCCATGACCAGTTTGAAAGACTACACTAAAGTGGGATGTGAGGACACATTTACTAATCATAATTTGATAAGTGTTGAGATCATTGGATATCTCTCATTTATCTTGTTGTAGAGAGCTAAAAATGTCTTCCAATCAATATGACCCAATTCTATGTCTCGAATCTCCAAATGCACATCTTGTAATCATGATTTTGATTGGACACCTTAAAAGTTAAAGACAAATGGGTTAGGAGAAATCTTTTTTGTAAGTGAGGAGGAAGCCATTTTTTCTACTCAAAATTGAACCACATTAATTTAGAAAGTGGAAAATAAAATCCTAACCAAACCCTAATTAGTGAAAAATCAAACCTAGAACCTTAAAACCCAACAAAACACTCAAAAAACTCAGCACAGCCTCTAATAGGAAATTTTTGGCACACTTTGCACACATTGACAGTGCACTTTTATAGTTTAGCAAGCATTAACAATTAAGGGTGCACATGTATGCACCTTGTAAGGTGTGCATGTGTGCACCCTTTTACTTATGCAAAGACCTAAAAGTTAATAATTGTGAATAGTTGTGCACGTTGAGAAGGTGCCACACTACCCACCATCATTGCTTTACTCTTTTGTTAGTTCTATGTAAGGTGCACATATGTGCACCTTACACTTAGGTGTAGGATTAGTTTCTTAGTTTTGTTAATGAAAGGTGTGCACTTGCATAGCTTTAATAGGTGTACAAGTGCACACCTTATAACTTAGTGTTTTGTGTTATTTATGTGTAGGACGGATGATAGTGGGCACATTAAAGGATGCAGAGGTGTGCACAAGGCTCATTAGAGGAGAAGAATGAATGAGGAGAAGGGGGGATCCTAGGCTCTTGTAGGACCAGGATGGAGCACACCTTTTGGGGATGCACAGCTATACATGTCACTCTTCCAAAAGGGAGTGCCTCTGTACTAGTCCACTATCTCACCTTGAGGGGTATGCTAGGTGTTCTAGGTGCTCTAGTTTGCCCCTTCACATACAAAACCATATTTTCATCTAAAAAACTCAATTTCTAACAATTGGGTTTTTTAGATAGAGGATTAGGCTAGACTTAGTCATTATATAAAGCCCTAAAAATGACTCAAACCTTGGACTAGGGGTCTAGGAAGGAAAAAATTCACTAAGGGGGTCCCTATTTCTAGGACAAATAGGGTGTTCATTATGAAAACCACAACAAATAGACCTGACAAAAAGGAAGAAATCACAAAATCATTTCTTCACCACCAAACATCCTTATAAAATGTATGAACTGACAACTAAATTTGAACACATCAAACAGATTTCAAGTTCCTTGGTAGTCAAAACTTTAGAACCTCAAATCTTCAAGCTCAATGTGTGCTCAGTGTATCTAGTCCCTTTGACATTGCAAGGTGTAAACTTGTCATCAGTCTTTAGCAACTTGGAAAGAAGCTTTCGCTCCACTAATGCATACATCCAAAATCTTTATAGATCATGTGTATCAATCACTATCTAATCATATGAGAGAATCTATTCATAAGGGCTCTTAATGGGTCATTACTTTTGCATTTCAGGTTCTAAATAATCATTTGGGTTCCAATTCACATAGATCACACATCTCCATTTGATTCTTCCATGAAGCGATTGGATAGATATAAGATAGCCATTTTGGAGTGCATATCTCTATTGTTGAATTATCTTCTTAGAGCCTTTTTGGAACCTTTCATTCTTAACACCATCTTTTTTTTTTTTTTTTTTGTACCTTGACCAAACTTAGACTGTGTGGCCAAGGCATTGGAGTTATTTCTCAAAATCCTCCTTAATTTGATAACCACTTGTGCTCCTATTTAACAAACTTTATGAATACTTCCACACCAAATACTGACCTTAATAATTTTTTGAAAAGACCTCCCTTTCTACTATCAACCTTGATTCAAAAGCACCAAGATAGTCAATTTTAAATTTTCATAGTAATAAGAACTATTGATCTGCAACCTTGATTTATAGAATGTGGGTCCTTTATGACTATAAGTAGCATCCTCATCTAGTTGTTAAAAGTTATAGATCATCTTAATGTTTTGGCAAAGAAATATCTCTTCCTTTAAGTTAAAACAACAAGGAGTGATTTGTGAAATACTTCAAGATAGAATCTTGATTGCACATAACTTTGAGACTAATATGAAAAGAAAGAAACAAGCCATAAAGAAAATACACAACTAAAAAGTAAACACACAACTAAAGGGGAAACACACTTCTAAAAGGGGAAACACACTTGTAGAAAATAAATACACTTACCAAAAGATGGGGTTAAATTTGATGGTCATATGGCTATTGCAATAGTTCAAATTGGCCTAAAAATGATGGTCAGATGGCTATCAAATTTGAGCTCATGAAATGATGATGTTAGCCCACCCCAGTCCAGTTATCACCTACTTCAGCATTTGATAGTAGACACATCATCGCTGACTCCCCCTACCAAGTCACCATTTGAGTTAGCTCTGTATGCCTATGTAGACCTACCACGTTGTCCTTGTCTATACAATCCATATAGTACAGATGTACAAATCCATACATTAACACCATCATCTGTAAGGATTACATCCTCATAGGCCTGGGTTGTGCTAACATCATCATTTCACAAGCACAAATTTGACGACTGTCTGACAATCATTTCTAGGCCAATTTGAAAATCTACGATGGTCGTATGACCATCAAATTTAACCCCATCTTTTGCTAATGCAACTCCTCTCTAGATTGATTTTTGATTTTGCAGTCTAACTTTGGGAGGCCATATGTTAGCCATCCAGACTCCAAATTAGGTGCAATTTTTTTTGAAATTAGGTCCTTTCACTATTGTACCTTTTTTCTAGTTTTGGTCCATGTATTTGTTAGAATTTTCATTTTTTGGTCACTGCACTTGCATAATCCTACATTTTGCAACTTCAAATGCTCCATATGGGCACATCTAGACTCGAAAATAGGTTTCATTTTTTTTAAAGTGCATTATTTTTTTTCTACTTTCTAGATTTGTATTTAGATTGTAGGGTTGTGTGGACAAAAGTGTCACTTTTAGAAATAGGGTCATTCCTTGCTTTGTATTGCTTCAAAATTGTAGCACATTGTAAAGTTCCAAATTTGTATTTCATTAAGAGGTTGCAATAAGCAAAATCAAAAGTCCACAAAGGCCAAAATTGGCAAGTGACCATTGTAATTGCACTACTTATAAAGTTCCAAAAGAATCTTTTTTTTTTTTTTAGGGGGGGTGGTGTTCTTGATTTAGTGAAAAGGGGGGGTGTTCTTGGTGTTGTGTTCTCTCTTTTCTGTACTTTCTTTCATTTTCTACATTATGGGAAATTTTAAGTTTCCAAAATTAACTCCACATAACTATGCTACATGGTCCATCAAAATGTGGTATCATTTAATGCACAATGGAGTTTCTCAGTATGTAGATGGTACTTTTCCTAAACTAGCAGGTGATAAGGTATTAGCAAGTGATATTTTAGATTGGGTGGCAATGGATAGGAAAGCCCTAGGTGATATATGTTTGGTGGTTGATGATAAGATCATGTATCAAATTTAGAAGGCTTCTACATCCAAGGAAGCTTGGGATACCCTTGGAAACCTATATGGTAAAGTGTCTAAAGAGGATGTTTTCAAAATTAAAGATGAGCTTGTCTCCTTAGATCCTGAGTCAGTTGTTCTTATATAGGATTTCATCATCAAGGTGAATGAACTAAGGACAAAGCTTACTGATTGTGGGAGTTCTATCAAAGATGACAGATTGATCTATCTCATACATAACAAGCTACCGTCAGAGTATTCCACATTTCTTTCTTCTTTTAACACCTCAAAGACTACCTTAGGGTCTACCTATAAGAAAGTCTCCTTTGATGGATATGTTGATCTGTTGGATATAGAAGAAAAGAAGTTGAATTCAATGGGGATTCTCAATTCACCTAAGTCAAAAGCATTGGTGGCCAACAATGAGGGCTCTCAAAATTTAGCTGGACAATCTTCAAATAAAGGAAAGGATAAGAAGAAGAAATGGAAGAACAAATCAAAGGATGCAGAAAAGACAACGCCACAATCCAATCAACAAGAAAAGTCTTCCTCAAATTCTAACAAGAAGGGGGACAACAACAATAAGGAGAAGAAAAAGTGTGCCTATTGCAAGAAAATGGGTCATGAAGAGCATGAGTGTTATCTTATAAATATTGATGAGTTGACCAACATCATGAAGAAACATAATGTTCCATTACCTAAAGCTTACAAGGATAAAGGGTCTTCTTCAAATTTAAAGTGAAAAGGGCAAGCACTCATGGAAAATTCAAATTCTTCATAGGAATGGATATTGATTTAGGTGCCTCCTATCACATGGGTTCTTCACAGGAGGATTTTCTTCAATGAAGTAGTCAAAGGTACTGCACATCTTCATAGGAGATAATGCCAAAATGGAAGTTGAAATAAAAGGAAATGTGGAAATGGAAAATGGAGAGTTTCAAGATGTTCTCTATGTTCCAAACATAAGTTCAAATCTCATATGAATTTACCAAATCACTCACCTTGGAGATGGACATAGAGTTGAGTTCTTTCCTGACTCAGTAGAGGTGCATAGTCTAAAAGATGACTCATTGGTTGTAGTGGGGAAAGTGAATCATAATAAAATGTTGTATTATTTCTCCCATTTTGTACCCAAGTCTCCTTTAAAGGCCTTGTTATCACAATCAAATTCAACAATCCAATTATGGCATTAGCGGTATGGACATTTGTCCTTCTGCTATCTTTAGCAACTTTGCACATATAGAATGGTCAAAGGTCTACCTCAAATTAACTTTTCCCATGGTGAATGTTCAACAGATTCAGTGGATATGCATGCAGAGTAGAAGTTACAGAGACATAAGTCTTCAAGAGCACTAATTATTCTATAGATGGTTCACATGGTATTAGTAGGATCTTTTGCATTCAGTCAAGGATGCTAGATACTAGCCTTCATTGATGAATTTTCAAGGTACACTTGGGTCTACTTTCTTCATAGTAAGAATGAAGTGTTGTCAAAGTTTCTAGCCTTCAAGACTCATGTTGAAAAAAAATCTAGTAAAGCCATCAAAGTTCTTAGAATGGACAATGGAAGCATGTATGTGAACAAAAGACTTAAAGACTTTTGTAGACTTGAGGGAATTGATCTTCAGAATCTGCCAGCATTCAGTCCACATTAGATAGATGTTGTAACATTGAGGATCTAAACTCTTAAGTCTATGGCAAGTTTCATGATACAAGCCAAGTCTTTAGATCCATCACTTGAAGTTGAAGTAATTAGTAGTGCCACTCACATTCTTAACAGATCTCCTCATCTAGCCTTATATGGCAAGACTCCTTTTGAGGTATGGTGCGGAAGAAAACCTATTGTGATACACTTTAGTCTTTGATTGTCCTACATGGGCAAAGATATCTTCTAGGGGATGTAAGGCATAGTCATCTCAGCCTTGTACTTTCATTGGTTATGAAGATGGTGTGAATGTATATAGACTATTGGATCTAGAGACACATTAGTGGAGAAGGATGTACACTTTGAGGAAAGTTCACCAAGCTTGTCCTCTAATCCTCTTCACACATCATACCATGTGGAAATTGATAGTGACACAAGCAATAGTACTTCAACAGATTCAAATATGTGGGGTTCTATTGATAGTTGTAGCAAGAGGTCACTACATCAATTTAGTCCACATGCATACATAGCCATAGTATAGTAGGGTACATCCATTCATCCAAGTTTAGCTTTAGTGACAGATTTGGGAGATAGTATTGATGATCTGCCTCTTCTTCTTGATGTAGTACCACCTTCTTTAGTTGTCACAAGGGCTCCATCTAATCCTCTTGTTCATTCTCTACATGATCGATCGTTATAGGTTGAAGTGATTGTTGATAGTTATGATCAACAATTGTAGACATGTTCTTCATTAGTTTCAGAGATAGATAGTTCTTTGAGATAGGTTCTTCAGCTAGTTGAGTAGGTTTCAGAGACATCACTTATCCATTGGATTCTTTCCACACATAATGGAAGCATCTCATCTGTACCCTTGGTCTTGTTTCTTCCTAAGGGGAGGAACATCATTCTGTAGTCTTGGATCAGATTCTTCATCGAAATAGTCATTGGCAGGAATTCTTCTTTGGGGTGGGGAGCCTATCTTATCTCTCTTCCTCTTCTCATTTTTCTCTTATGTATATACTAGATGTATGTCATAATGGGGGGTCCTAATTACTCCATCCATCCATACATCATATGTGTTTTTCATCTCTCTTTTTGGGGGAGGTTTTTTCCCATGAGTTTTTCCCTCTTTCTCCGCTTTATGAGAGATTGCATTTTCATTATGTACATGGGTAACTAACATGGCCTAGTAGTTGGGACCCATTATGCACTTCATCCTATTTTTTGTAAGCATAAGGGTATTCTCTAAGTTGAACTTAAGGGGGGGTGCTGGTGTAAATAAGTATTTACTATTTACACTTACTTAAATTTACTTAAGTTAATGCATAATTTGATTATATTGAATTATTTTATTATTTATTTAGGTGAGACACTTAGGAGTTTGTGTACTCTCATGAGTTGTCATGTTGACAGCACATAAGTATGCAATTCTATTTTAACACATGGTGTCTACAACACTGGAGTTTACATCATTCACTGAGTTGTCATGTAGAAAACATAGTTATTCATACTCCCTTTCTAGCACATGTTGTCTACACCACTGATTTGCATGCTACACCATTGTAAGCTTATCCTCACATCATCACACTTACTTACGTGCTTAATGGAGGATAACTCATATCTGGTGGACATGTGCCTAGTTCAATGACATATCATGATGCTAACTTATATTCATTCTAGAAGCTCTCCACTAGCCTTTATATAAAGGCACTCCTAGTGTACTTGCATATGGCATATTGAATGAATATATCATCATTTTGATCATATTCTCTCTTTGGTCTATTGTTGTGCTTATGTTTGAGTTCTTTGGTCTTGGGTAAACTCTAGCCTAAGCCAAATCCTTACAATTTATTTTTAGGCCTTAAAGTAATGTTTCAAGAATTGGCCATTGACGAGAAATGGAACCAATTCCCCTTGTAACTAACTCATGCTAAAAGTATATTCTCCTAAAATTTTCATGATGTAATAAGGGTCGATCCATAAGCATTAAAACATAGTATGGTCCTAAATTTTCTTTTCCTTGTCCCATAGAAGAACAAGGTTAGATATTCTAAAATATTTAATTGTAGCCTTCTTGTTCAACCACCTTTCGATGACAACCTAATGTTTTGCCATATGTTCTAAAGAAACTATCCATTTTTCATCCATTTCTAAGAGATTTATTAGTCTAATATGAACCCTATCAAAATCTTCAGTATACCAACTCATGAATTTTAAAACAAGAATCTTGTGGTTAAGTGGAAATATTGGTTCTTGACCATAGACGAGAAGATATGGGGATGTCATAAAAGCATTTTTGACCCTGACTCGGTCTATTCATAAGGCATATTTAGGCTAAGTATACCAATCTCTAGGATTTTGCTTCAGCAAATGTCTTATTACTATGATCAAGATTTTATTCGTGGACTCTGCTACACTAATCCCTTGGGCTAGTAATTCAAAGAGAACTTGATTATAACTTGATTTTCCAATGCCAACTAGGTAAGGAATATTGATGCAAATTTTGACTTGTTGTCACAAACTAGGAAGCATGACATCCCAAATCTAGTAGCAATGTGTTCTTCCAAGAAATTAGTGACTATTTTAGTAGTGCAGTTTCTAAAAGTTTCTTATTATGTC
This sequence comes from Cupressus sempervirens, assembly GCA_028749045.1. Taxonomy (NCBI): domain Eukaryota; kingdom Viridiplantae; phylum Streptophyta; class Pinopsida; order Cupressales; family Cupressaceae; genus Cupressus; species Cupressus sempervirens. Next base: position 291,322,775 of record CM053790.1, on the reverse strand, counting down.
CATCATGTGCAATAATTGGTAGCTATGAGAACAAAAGTGTGTCCAGTTGAACATGGTGGGTTTATTAGACCAATAAAGTTTGGCCCCAACTATGCAAAGGGGTGTATCTCGAAAACTCACTATAATAGCATTGTGGGATGTCTTTCTCTATTAGCATCAGTCTAACAAATGTGGCAACTATGCACATGTTCAAAAGTATCTTTGAAAATCATAGGCCAAAATTAACTTGACCTTAAAATCATATGGGTCATAGCCTTTGCTGAACCATGCCCTATTCCATATCTATCATGAAATTGTTCCAAAACTTCTTTTACTTCTTCTCATCCCAAACACTTTAGATAAATTCCTTCATAGTTCCTTCTGTACAATTTTCAATCATGCAACATGTAAGATTCACACTTCATTTTGAGTCCCCTACGTTGTGAACAATTCAACCAATTGGGGTACTAATTTTGTAAAAGATAGTAAACAATATCCTGGTACCAAACATCTATTATTATACCTTGGTTAATATCAACTTGAGATGCTACAATCTTCTTTTGATTTCCTACATCAGTTTCATCATTAAATTAGAATTTCTTCTCATCCTCAATGTGGTTATCAGCCATCATTTTTTATAATCCTTTCCCTCTCACCAACTTCATGGGTTGAATCTCTAAATCAAAATTTTGAAGGATTGCCATCCATTTTCCTCACCTTTCACCCAATTCATTTTGCATCAGCAATGACATAACCATAGGATTAGGCACAATTGCATATGCCTTGCTCCTAAGTATATAATGATGGAATTTCTTTACCACTTTGATCAAATAAAAAGACTATTTATGAAGGTTAGAATAGTTTAACTCAACATTTTTTAGAGGATGACTCATAAAATTAATGTGCCTTTCATCTTCCTTGTCCTTCTTTTGTGCAAGAATCCCAGCACATGAATGTTTTGAAGCAAAAGAGTATATTTTGAAAGGCAGTCCATAATCCAGACTCATAAGCATTGGGGCCATGTAAATAGCTACTTTGATATCCTCAAATGATTTATTAATTTTTGGAACCCATTCTATTTTTTTTTCCCTTTTTGAGTAAATTGTTAAGGGGGCAAACTATCTCTGCAAATCCTCTTATAAACTTTCATAAAAAAATTATTTTCCAAAAAAAAGACTTGAGTTCTTTTGGTTTGTGTGGAGGTGACAATTTTAGAATGGCTTAAATTCTCTCAAGATTAATGAAGATTAAAACTTCAGAGATGATGTGACCTAGGAGCTTTCCTTTAGTAACCCCAAATGAACATTTCTTGGGATTAAGTGATATATCATACTTATGACATCTATTGAATACCTATCTTAAATCAGCAATGTGAGTGCTTTAATCATTTGAAAAGATAGTTAAGGCATCCATGTAGATGAATATACATTTTTTTATCACTCCCTTAAAAGCTTTGTCCATGGCTCATTGAAAGGTAGCCCCTACATTAATCAACCCAAAGGGCATTCTTTGGTAAGAAAAGGTTCCCCATTTGGTGGTGAAAGACATCTTTAGCCTATCTTCTTCATCAACCATAACATGGTTATATCCCAAATATCCCTTCTAAGAAAGACAACATCTTAGAACCATTGACAATTTGTAGTACTTCATCTAGTGAAGGCAAAGGGTAGTTATCCTTTTGAGATGCTAGGTTCAAATTACAAAAATCCACAGAAAGACAAACCTCTCTTATCTTTTTCCCATAGGAACCCAGTTAGCCACCCACGTAGAGTGGCGAATGGGGAAAATAATCTTAGCATTGAGTAATTTCTTGACTTTCATCATTATCAAGGGTTCAATAATGGGATTAATAGGTCTTTTCCTTAGACAGAAAGGTTTTGGTTTCAATAAAATATCATGTGTGATGATTTCAAGATCATAAGTTTTGAGCTCTTCATAACTACAAGCAATGACATTTGTGTATTCTCTAAGAAATTTGAGCATATCTTCCCTTTATTGAGTGTTGCATGCCTTTCCAACCCTTACCATTTAAGGATCTTCATCTGTACCCAAATGATATAAATTGCATTCCTCGAACCCCTTTTCTTTGACTATTCTTTTGTTAAGTGTTGTTTCATCACAATAAAAAATGTGCTCCAACTCAACCATACCCTTAAGCATAATTTTGGTTATCAAATTTAAGATCCCATCTTTGTCTTCAAGTTCATCATCCTTAGGTTTTTCATTTGGAGTATCATCAATCTCTTGCCCTTTAAAATGGTAATTTCACATGATAAATTTGAGTATATGTTGATCATCCCATAAGACTTGGAAGTTTGTAATATTTTTCGGGATAGATGAGGCAGCCATCAATTCTACTAAAAGTCTATTCAAGTTTTTTCTTTCAATAGGTTATAATGCACTAGCTAAAATTATCAGTGCATCTACTACCATGTTTTTCCTTCTTGAAATGGACTTTATGTTCAAAGCTTCAAAGTCATCCATTAGATCCCATACTCTTTTCTTGTAAGTGAGGAAACTCCTATCATTGCAAGAGTACATCGATTTCACATGTCTTATCACCAACTGGGAGTCTCCTTCAATTATGAGAGTTGCGATTCCCATCTCTAATGTGAAGAGATGTCCTTGAATCAAAGCTTCATACTCTGCAACATTACTAGTACATCTAAATTGTAATGGATATGCTACATAAAAAGGACCTACCTTATGGGTTGATTAACTCAATACTCGCATTGGCTCCTAATTTGCATTTGGAGCCATTGAACCTGAGTGTCCAAATGGGTTCATCTTTGGGATTCCTAGACTTATGCTTATTCATCCATAACTTTTCTTTTACTTTCACTTTAAAAGATTGTTGCTTTGGAACCCATTGTAATATCTCAAGGAGTGGACTTGATGATTTTCCATTGTTTTTCCTTGGTACATGGATTGTATATTTTTCTTGTTTATCTAGAATTTCCCTAATCAATTTAGTAATTTTGTCCACTTTAGGCTTGGGATGAATGACTACTGAAGTCCTTCGGACCTTTTATGTAACGTCTCCTTCTTTAGACCTTGATCATTCCTAGTAGAGGAGAAAACAAACCTCCACCATCTAAAGAGGTATCACTATATGATGCATTGAGATCTTCAATTTCCTCTCCAACTTTTTCCATAGCTTTAGATATGCTTGTAGAACTTTTACTTTCTGTGGATACCTCTTTTGGGACTTTTTCATTATTTATTTCCATTATATGTGTTAATAACTTAGCAACTACTTCCTAGCAATGTGAACATTAAAACTTTGAATTACGAACTTTATGCAGTCTACAAAATCCTAAAAGAAGGAAAATATTTGGATCTACTTCTTCACCAAGGAATTGTAAGTTTTGCACCATGCTATCTATGAATTGTGTCACAAATTCTTCTTTTGGGATTGGAATCATGGATCTTCCATTGTGATTAGCTAATGCTTTAGTTGAAGTTGTATCAAAAGCCATTACTTTATAAGAGCCCAAATCTGATTGTAAGAATGCAACCTCATTTGGTGCATTATATTCCATAATCATTATTTTTAAATTTGGCTACATATCTATCTTGATCTAATTATTCAACCCTTTCCATGGTAACTACAATTGAGTGAAATCAATAGAAAACTATCCTAGGCATTTTTTTCCATTCTCTACTTAGTAGAAATCTGTGTGTCTTAGGAATTTCTACCACATGTATGTTAATGATGTCTTGAATTTGGGGTTCAATGGTGAATTGTATCTAAACATCCTTCAACACACCAATAACTTTTACTTCCATTTTGTTCAATTGTATCACTATTTGATTAGAGGGCTGAGGGGTGACTCCCAACCTTTGTGTTATCAAAAATTCCATGAAATTACAAGAATATTATGAATCAATTAGAAAATTATGAAGATTCTTCTCATATATCCTAATACTAAGCAAAGAGGGAGGCACCTCAACCTTGTCTTTATGTCATGTCCCTTTTCAAATAATTAAAAATAATAATATTTTCTAAGGCAGACAGGCCCAAAAAGGTGAAGTTTCAAAAAAAATGGATAATCTTTGGAAGCTAATAGAATAATAAATATTAAAATATGTTTTATTAACCCCTCTTGGACGTGAGTTAGGGTTATGCCCTCTTTTAAGGGCTTTGGAGGCATTCTGGGCTGATTCCAGAACTTGATTTTTGCTCATTTCTTTGTTGTTCTTCAGAGGCTGCCAAACCTGTGGAGAAGGAGACCCAAAAATGGGAGTTTGCAGGTTTCTAGGAAGGCTAAGGATGGGAGTTTGAAGCCATTTCATGTGCATACTCATGCAGAGTTTGCCTTTGTGTTGAACAATGCAGATTTGTGGGTTTTCGGGTGTGTTTTTTTGTAAGAGTTTGGTGTTTCAGGTTGAGTATTTCATATTAGTTTTGGTTGCTTCTGTATTTAAAACTTTAGGATGTTAAAATAAATCTGAATATATGTATTGGGACATGGTTAAACTTTTGAGATAGATTATTAGTGTTTTGTGGTATTTTCGAGCATTTTTGTGCTAATTTCGGGAGCCCGATGAGTATGGTTTTTGTCCTACATTTGGGAGCTGTTGTGTAAATGCTATATAGATCTAGAAATGTCATTTTTTAGGCTGTTATGCTACTGAAATTTCTGTAAAAATGTCCATTTTCAAATTTATTAATGATATGTGAAGTTGTGAAGTTTTTGGCACTATTTCGGACATACCCGATTTGGGGTCTATTGAGAAATGGGTAGATCTTTGTAATATTGGTTGTTTGATTTTGAAAATCTGATTAGAGGCTTGAAATATCAAAAAAATTAGAAAAGGGACATTTTAGTGGTATCAGAGCTATGATCTTGCCAGCCTGAGGGTTTGTAGAAGTTTGCATGTCAGTTTTGACAACTACCCAAATCTTGCATGTCATAATTTATGGTTGCATGTTGCTTCTAATCAGCTGCATGTCAAAATTTATTGTTGCATGCTACTTCTAATCATTTTCATGTTAGTTCTTGGTGAATTTCGTGGTTGCATGTTGCTTCTAATCAGCTGCATGTCAAAATCTATGGTTGCATGCTACTTCTAATCAATTGCATGTTAGTTCTTGGTGTTTGAAGAAATTATAACCTATTGGGGTTACACTCTACTTTATCTAGAATGGACAGGTATAGTATAGAGTCTCAGAGGACACGATCTTGGATAATTGATATCTAGAGTCAGAACAATAGAAAGGATGGTTATTTAGACATTCGAGATAAACTTAGGAAAATAAGCCATGACATGTCTGAACAGTTGGTTCAGCACCACTGTATGATGAATGACATGTTATCTGACCCAGCTAAGGTGGATAAGTTGCCTGGATTTCTATTTGACAGATTTTCTCACAGGGTAGATGACACAATTACCAAGAACTTGCATGAGGAGTTTGAGAAACTAGCTTATAGCCAGGCAAAGGTCTCAGATTCTAGTCTGCCATAGGAGGTAGTGGGTTTAGATGATGATTATGAGGATGTTGTTGTGCATGATGGTGAGATACTTGGTAGAGATGAGCAGACATTAAGCATTCATGACTTTGCTGAGAAAGAGTACCAGGCACAGTTAGATGCTTCGTCACATGAGGTTGAGGTAGGTAGTACTTCACATGATTTGTCCAGCCAGCTAAAGGTGAATAAAGATAGTATTGTGACTTCATTATCTCATCATGATAGGATGCAGGATATGATAGAGGATCACATTCAGATGATTCAGTTACAGGGTAGACATAAGGGAGTTTAGCAAAGTCTTCTTGTGTTGACTTACAAGTGAGTAGGGAAGGAATGGGAACGATGAAGTTGAGTTATTTACATCTTCTATTAGATCATGACCATCTTCTTAGCCTTGTTGGAGACTATTCAGATGCCTTGAGGAGGAAGGAGGAGGAAGTTGACAAGCTTTCTCACGAGCTTGAGGACACTCGAGCTTCTTTGGTGAATACTCCATTGGCATTACAAGACTGGGAGAGACATGGGGATAAGCATGGCATGGAATTGAGTTTAGTTTCATCTTGCACTCCTGATACTCATCTTTCTGTGAACGGTAGATCATATGTGGTCATTGGTAAGGTTGCGAGTTCATCTTGCATTCACATCCAGGATATAGGGACAATGTCAGACAGGTAAGTAGAATTAGTTGGTATTGGTCATATTACTTAGGTGAGGAGTTTTCTTGAGTTACTAGCTGATTATAGTTTACATATATGGACTCGAGATTGTTATATTGGCATTTGGGATTCAGTTGACTGGAAATCTTTAACACTTTTTGGTAGCAGTGATTGTTTGGGTGCTATCATGGATTTGATTAGCAGATTGCATGGTGTTGTCTTTTCTTGTGCCAGGAGCTTATCCGATGTTGGTATTAGTTTTTATACACTGGTGTTGGGCTTTGTTCATATATCCAGTCGACCATACTTGCTGGAATGTGTTGATGATCTTTCATATTTGGTAGTGTGTACAGATGAGTCCCAGGATCATATTGACATTGATGACATCCAGGAGGATGTAGTGGGCAGTTTTGAAGACTTAATTTCCTTGGGTACATAAGAGTTGGATAGTAGTGCTATAGTTTTTGATACTTCGTATGTTGATATGAGCTTTAGAGTTGATTCACAGGATATGGATGGTAATACTCTAGAGACTAGTAACTTTGAGGATACTCCTTTAGATAGTGCATCAGAGGAGGTTTGTAGGAGATAGTCAAGCCAGTGCTATCATGTGTCTAATCAGTTCAAAGTTAGTGACTGAGACATTGCTATGACTTGCCAGCATTTCGATGCTGCTCGTTAGTTGTTAGTAGTTTATGGATGGGGTTCTCCTACTAGTGATGAGCAGGAAGGCAGTTATCTTTCCTTGACAGAGATCCACTCTTTATGGGAGGCTATTTGGATTTTGAGATAGAATTATGTGTAGTTGGTAGCCGATAGAGATTATCTTACGGAGTGGGGGAGTACAACATATGATGCATTATTGACCAAGGAAGATGAGGTGAGTGAGCTTACTCAGCAACTTGAGGTGACTTCTAAGATTCTTGAGAGTACACAGTTGGCTTTCAAGGAGTCATAGTTTCATTTGACTAAGGTGACCATGGAGTTGGAGTGACTGCAATCTTTACCAAATTTTGTACAATCACAAGCTGTAGTGTCTAGTGATCTAAGGATGTCCATGGTCGAGATTGTTAGAGATAGTGGAGATGGGGATGCATCCATCCTTGATACTAACATTGGCATATCAGATTCATTCCCACTAAAGTTAGGCTCAATTGAGTTGGGTGCTGTAGTAGATATTTGTGGTATGCCTGACATGGTGGTAGCCTCTAGTAGTAATGGCACAGAGACTAGAGATGTTGTATCAAAGATCACGTTTGATATTGGTGAGCCAGCAGTTGGCATGGTTCTTTCTAGTAATATTACTCCCTTGGAAATGTCTTCGAAGGTAGTAGTCAATTCCAACTTGGTTAGTGATTGATTGCAGTTAGTCTCATCTAGATTGCAGTCTGAGCCATTGACTGAGATTGGCGCATTCCATCGGCACTACACTGTGAGGTATGCTCATCAATTTACCTTTGATGACCATGTTGATGAGATGATGATAAAGAGATGTACTTTGATTCATAGTGCTTGTCATCAATTATGGGATGGTTTGATGCCTTGGGATGAGAGTTGTGATGGGCATGACATGGAGATAGGTTCTGTAGTTGACAGCTTGATAATACATAACTTAGAGCAAGATTTTAGGAGTGTTGCTTCAGCAGTTGTTGTTATTGATTCTACTCCTTTGGCTATGACATCTCCTAACTTAACTGGTGGTCAGTCACAGTGGGCTGTATCACTTGTTCATGACAAATTAGGTTTGGGTTCCATTTCTTGCTATTTATCTTGTAATCTCTTTTCACCATCAGTAGTGCATGGGAGTTATGGTTATGAGATAGTGGCTGGTGATTTGCAGAGTTGTGTTGACTGTAGGAGTTGTATAGTGTGCGGATTCTCCATACTTGGTACAGTTTCATTCGGAGCATTCACCATTGTTGTAGAGTCAGATTGTACATTCCATATAGGCCAGTGGGATGTGTTGATGGTATTTACTATGTTGACAGTTTCATTTGTCCACTTTACTTGGGTTCTGATGTTCTAAGAGTTTGTGTCTCATGGGTTTCTAACTGTGGTAGTGGTGATTTCGGAGCTTGGTTGAGCTATAATTGTCAGTTTGGTTATGGATTCCTCTTGGTTATATTGCAGAGGATATTGCAAGAGCCTGTGTTAATTGATTGTAGTATAGTTCATGACTACATTTGGGATCTAGGTGGATATATTGGTTTATTTTTCAGCCATTACTTGAGGACAAGCAATATTTGGGAGGGGAGGACTTGTCCTATCCCTTTTCAAATAATTAAAAATAATAATCTTTTCTAAGGTAGGCAGGCCCAAAAAGGTGAAGTTTCAGAAAAAGGGGATAATCTTTGGAAGCTAATGGACTAATAAATATTAAAATATGTTTTATTAACCCCTCTTGGATGTGAGTTAGGGTTATGCCCTCTTTTAAGGGCTTTGGAGGCATTCTGGGCTGATTCCAGAACTTGATTTTTGCTCATTTCTTTGTTGTTCTTCAGAGGCTGCCAAACCTGTGGAGAAGGAGACCCAAGAATGTTAGTTTTCAGGTTTCTAGGAAGGCTAAGGATGGGATTTTGAAGCCATTCCATGTGCATGCTCATGCAGAGTTTGCCTTTGTGCTGAACAGTGTAGATTTGTGGGTTTTTGGGCGTGTTTTTTGTAAGAGTTTGGTGTTTCAGGTTGAGTATTTCATATCAGTTTGGGTTACTACTGTATTTCAAACTTTAATATATGTATTGGGATGTGGTTAAACTTCTAAGATATATTATTAGTGTTTTGTGGTGTTTTCGAGCATTTTTGTGCTAATTTCAGGAGCCCGATGAGCATGGTTTTTGTCCTACATTTGGGAGCTTCTATGTAAATGCTATATAGATCTAGAAATGTCATTCTTTAGGCCGTTATGCTGCTGAAATTTCTGTAAAAATTTCCATTTTAAGATTTATTAATGATATGTGAAGTTGTGAAGTTTTTGGCACTATTTCGGACATACCCGATTTGGGGTCTATTGAGAAATTGGTAGATCTTTGTAATATTGGTTGTTTGATTTTGAAAATCTGATAAGAGGCTTGAAATATCAAAAAAATCAGAAAAGGGACATTTCACTTTAAGCATAGTTGGAAAGGTCTCTAAAGCATAAACCTATTGCAAGACTATTTTTTGAGGAACAATATTCACATTAGGGGTTGTTTTTGTATGGCCCAGGGTTTTCATAACTGCTTCCCATTGATTAGGACAATTTTACATCATGTCAAACATGGACATGTTAGCCTTCATTTGTTTCAAATCTTCTACTACAATATACTTTTTGGTTGACCATGCACGGTTCTTCAAGATTGTAGGCACATTCCCTTGGTTCTGATTTTGCTATCCTCCATACAAGGGTCTAATTGGTACTAGATTATTACTCGCTCTCAAATTTGGAGGAGTTGGTTGCAATGCTAGAGGAATCCCATCAGTCATAGGTTCTTTTTGACTTCATATATTATAAGTATTTCAATTATCATTTTACAAAATAAAGATCTCTTATGGTTGCATATCTAGTTCTTTACAAAATGGAAAAGAAAATTCTTTACTGGCTTGTGGTTCCACTTCTTTAGTCTATGAAGAATCATATGACTCTAGTAGCATAGCATTGAATTTCACAAGAGGCTCATTATTATTTCCTTGTGAATTTTGATTCACTTCTTGATTTCCATTGTAATATGAGCCATCATTGCTAGGTACATTCTTATTATTGTCATACTAATTGATATCCACATACTAAACATTGTTGTTATTGTTATCTACAAGAAAAAGGATTGTTTGGTTGAGTGTTCCATTGTTGATTATGTCTTTGGAAAACATTTTTGTGATCGGGAGGATTGAAATTGTTCCCTCCATTATTACTTCCTGCATTATTATTTCCATTGAAATTCATGTTGTAGTTCTAACCATAATTATTGTTGTTGTACAGACCATCATCATTTCTTTGAAAGTTGTTATTCTTTCCTAGTGAAAACCTCAAGCAAGTCAACTCATTATTCATTTGAGACATGGTCTTCTTCATTTTACCAAACTTAGAGGCAAAACTATTGTCTACTTTAGTGGAATTTGTTACCTTTTTCTCAAAGAAAGTAGACTTTGGAGGTTCATATCCTGGGTATGTTATAGCTGGGGCTTGTAGAGCAAGTTCCTTCTATAATGGAACTAGATTCATTAGTATGAATTGGATAGGCATTATGAGTGCTCAAAAAGGATATGTTGGCATCATTGTAATAGCTTGAGTTGGAGGCATCAATCCTCCTCCACTAGGATTGGCCTGCTTTGTGAAAGTAATCGCTTCTGAGAATACCTTTTCCAATGTGTCAATAGCTGCTGTCGAAAGTCTTCTTAGAAAAATAGTAGTGAGATAATCTATAGAATTTAGATAAATCTAAATTGTGGCTCCAACTAGTATAGGGTATAATATTTCTAGCTTGTGGTATACCATACAAAAGTGATGGTTGAAGTGTGAGACTATCTCAGTTGGGTCCCTTTTGATTGATATGAATTGATGATGTATCACATCTAGGTTGATGAAAGTTTTGAATTGTTCTAAGAACAAATTTTTTGAAAGTTTCCTAGTTTCCAATGCATCTTGGTGGTAAATTAACATACCCATTAAAGGAAACTTATCCCAATGAGTATGGGAATAAGAGAAGAACAAAATTCTCATTAGAAATATCCTTTTAGTTGCAAATTTCCTTGAATACCTTCATGTGATCTTTAGTTGTTCTTGTCTCTCCATAGATAAACCTTCAGCAAAACTTCTCAGGATTCTTAGGAAGGTCATTGAGTACACCTACTAAGTTGATTGATGAGTCTACAACATTTGTGAAAAAGGAAATTTTTGGAGGATTTGGTGGAACAATGGGTGGTTGTTGTGGAGGAAGAACTAAGGAAGATGATGAAATGTTGAATGGAAGTGGTGGAATTCTAAGTAATCCTTTGTCACTGCAAAGCTTAGAAAAGTGATTGAGTTTAAGGAACTCATGTATACTAGGTGAAGATCATAAAGCTCACTAAAATGGAGATGATGAATTAGGATCTTCTAGTTTATGTCAAATTCTAAAAGAGGGCACCTTTGCAAAAGTTTACCTCTTCAAAAGGTGCACCTTGTGCACCTTGCGCATAGTGAGAATTTAGAAAAATTTATGAACTCATAAAAAATGCAAAATTTTGAAATTGCAAGTTGTTTTTCTCTATTTTGAAGGGTTAGAGGCCCTCCTTCTAGGACCAACTTCTATTGAGTTGTCACTTTGCATGATGCTTAACAACATAAATCCTTTTGAGCCCCTCTCTTGAAATATATTTTGTATTTTTTTTTGTTTATAATGAATATAGTTTAAACTATGCGACTATATGAATTCCTAAATTAACCAAGTGTTTGTAAAAGCAAATAGTGAAGATAGGGTAACAATAAGTTTAAGAAAATGACTTGAAAAGTAAATCCCTAATGGACATAAGCCATAGAAAAAATGCATCTATGAGTTATGCCTTTGAGAGGATCAGTAGGTTTCTAATGAAAATAGGAGCAGGGCTTCATTAATTCCATCAATGCAATCATTGATGGGAATTTAGTAACTATAAGATGTTTCACTTCTCATCAAATCACAAGGCCATATAAAGAGTACTCATGTGACACAAAAAGCTATGTAGGAACAATAATTGACCTCTTCTCCAACTAAGTACATCAACAAAATTTGTAAACATGCAGTAAAAACCAGAATTAAAAGATTTCCCAATCAAAATAACACAACAAAACCATTGACTCTATTACACTCCATGAACATACATTCATAACATATAACACACCCTTGTAACGCCCCACCAAGGGACGCAAAAGAATTAACCTAAAGTTTCACTAAGTTTGCTAAACATTTTTTTTTTTAAAGTAAGAAAGTATAACATACACATCAAACACATAGTAGCGGAAGCAATAACATGTAATCATCGACAACCATACATCGCAAGTTACATTTCTTAAAGATCCCAAGACGTTGAGTCACATTTAAATTTAATTAATTCTAAGTCTAACAATTGCCACATACATATGAAAGAATAATCAGAAAGTCAAATGTCCATAATATACATTTGATCCGAATGCCTCTTGGCAAATTAATTCGGAATGCTCAATCATCCACTGTACAAGTCACAGGGTATGAAAGGCTTAAAAGAATATACATATGTAAAAATAGAAATACATCAACCTCCACGAATCCATGATACGAAGTACAGTAAAGATATATACAAAACTATTCACCATACTTGATACGTCCATACATCCATAATGATAAAACATCTATCATAAAATCTAACCATCCATCATAATAATCCAAGAACATAGTGAAGATAAATGCCAACCAAGAAAACTCTAGCCACGGTGACCACGGAACGGATCTCAATGGTAAGAGTAAAAAGCACTACCACCCGACCGCGTGGAACCTAAATGGTCCACTCCCATCGTGCTGAGGAGATAGTCTCAAGTCCCAAACAAGGTATCAAAACACAAAACACAAGTACTCTCTAAGTCTGGGAAATCCTAAAAGTATACTAACTCAAGGGTTCTAACATAGATAGACATCTAGACCCAGAGGCACCACAAAGACACGTAGGAAACCTAAACTGGTCAACACTAGAACAAACCCCAAAACATAGACAATAGAATAGTCACATAGAAAACAGAACCATCACATAGTTAGGTATGAATGATAATACATTATTAAGTTAATGTAAGGTTTGAAGTTCCAGTTTTAGGTATGTCTCAAGTAATAAGTTTCCGCAATTAGCCCATTGCTATATTTAAATGATTGCACAATTACCCTATAAACAATCTAAGGATAATCTTTTATTTATTAATGATGTTAAAAATTTGTAAATAATGATTTTAATAAATTCATAATTGTTTTATTTAAAATCATTAAGGGTCAATATTATCCTGTTCTAAATTTATCTTTGAACTTTAATTTCCAAATTTAATTCTTTTATTTAATTAATTTCTCAATTAATTAAATATTAAAGACATCATATTAATTCTCCATTAAATTAAATCATTAATTAATCTTTTTAATTAGACTTAATTAATAGAAAACATAGCAAGGACTCATATAACATCATACAAAAACCCAACATAGAAAAACACATACTAAATCAAACAAAAAGGGTTATAATCATGAAAATACATCATTTGATGCATTCAGAGGGTACTTAACTCAAATACTTGTCCTAATTATCAATTAGGACAATTGGCTAAAGGGTTTAGGATTTGGACTTAAAGTTTATCTCCCCTCTCTTACCATTGAGACAATGCGATAAGGTACGCTCATCCTGGCAATTTAGGGAAGTCGATACCCGGTACCTGCAACCTGCATAAAATCCATGCATGTACAAACACAATATTCTAAGCTAAACAGACGATGGCAGGAAGTGGTGCATCGTGTAGATCTCGTCTAGCAGGTGACTATGACTCCCTTCCTTAACCACATCAGAAACACCATACATAAATAAAACAAACACGCACACCATACACATGCAGTATGGGGTAAGTATCCATAAGAAATCACGTGTGATAATAAACCATCTAACTAATCATCATCGATAACTAAAACCATTGAATAATCGTCATACATGCATGAAGTATAGAGTACCAAGTAATCTCATCATATAATAAACTAAGTGTAAAACAATATCTGATAATCTCTAAAATAATAATATTAATCATCAAACATAAATTGGCCTAAAAGAGTTTGGCAATGATAATAGAAATGTGACTTAGGGGCAGGCACTACAACCCTGGCAAGAATAAATACACTTAGAATGAGAGAACCAATAGCACATATTATTGCATCAAAATAATGACCTTGAAAACATATTACATTCGTTAATTTACAAGAAATCATCTCCTCAATTGATGTTAAGAGTGAGAGATTCCTTTATGCAAATATATGCTTAAAATTAACAAATCTAAATACATACAAACTGACTCTCTAAGAGGTGCTAAGTAGGACTCCACCCTTCTTTTCATCAATTAATGAGTGCATGAGCCTTTACATGACTTAATAGCAATGAAAGAAGAAGTATATAAGAAGAAGGAGGCTATAAGAAGAAGGAGGCTATTGGATAATTTAGGAGTCTATGTAGATGCAAAAAATAGAAGCTCAACCTTCTTTGGATCTTTTTAGGAGCTAAATTGTCATTAGAATGAGTTTCTAGTTCATGAAAAGCTCTAAATTTGGAACTAGTAGTTAACTATCGTTACCTCTAATTTCTTAAAAGTTTATGGCACACCTTTGGAGAAGTGCACCTTTCACACATGTACACCTTGCACACCTTTGGACAAGTGTACCTTATTGATAGGTCCACAAAATAAAAAATATTCCCAAGTATGAAAACTGTAACTCTAGCTTTTGGGTTTTCTTCTACTTTATACCAAAGCTGTGTCTAGATGTTTTCTTTTGAATTTATCTATAACTTCCATCACTTGGTTAATCCAAAAAATCTAAAGTATCATACTTATCCTTTACTATTTTTTGGTAATTTCCCACTTCTATATGAGTCTCTATGAAGTCTTCTAGCTTTACATCCAATTCTAGTAATGCCAACTCTATCTTAAATTCTTGTCCAATGTCTTCATCAGTTGAAGCTTCTTCAAAGATCTTTTGAAACTATTTGATATTTGTTTGCATAGGTAGGAGTTTACCTCTTGAATCATCTTCAAAAATGTCAAGGCAAGCATTGATATAATACTTCTCTACTTCCAAAATCTACTCTTGGGTTTGATCCTTAAGCTTATGAATATTTGCATGTAATGTCTTTATTACTTTATTACTAGCCACAATATTCTTGATCAAATCATCTATCTTGTCCAACACTTCCCCCATATATACATCCATCAGCATATGATACCTTTGAAATTTTATTGACTATAAGGCTTGAAGGTTTTTACCCCAGGTATGTACCTTGTCCATCAATCCAAAATCTTGTTTCAATATATAAACCAACTTATCTACATTATTCTTTATATGATGCAATATTTTAAGGTTTCCTTGTATTATCTGCACACCTTTTTCCTCAGAAATTTCTCACCATAACTAACAAGCTTTCAAAAATGGATCCAATTGTACACTTGCCTTTTGCTTGTCTTTCTTCTCTAAAGCTACTTCAAGAGAGACCTCTAGATTATCTAGGTCAATAGGACCTACAATCTCATGAAAAAATCTTGTCATGATCTCATTCTACTTTATTATCTTAATCAATTTAGCCTCATCTTTATCTAAGTGAGTAAAAACATCTTGAATTCCTATGGCGATCAAAACTTTTGCAGTTTCCATAGTGGGCTTTCCAAGCAAGACCTCCTTAATCTAATAATCTTTTGGGGTAAAATCTTCAATATCTACATGTAGTGGAGGGATGGAAATATAAGCCAACAAGTCCTAATTTTGGTTCTTTATAATGAAGTCCAATGTTTGTGCAACACCCATAGGTGGCTTAGGTCTCTTGAGGGGTTCAACTAATTCTTTTGTTCCCTCATCCACACTACAATGCAGTTGCCTTTTCTTTTTGACCATCACCTCCCTCTTCAATTAGCTTGGAAGAGTTCCCATTGTAGACATATACTTAGCTAAAGAGGTGGTTTGTACTGCTAGGCCCATTCCCTTATCACTCCTCTCCAAGGTCTTCTCTTTTTGCTAGAGATTTGCATTAGGCATCACTATATTTGTTGAGTCCAGAATCCTTACCTCTATATCTTGGAAAGTTTATTAAGGTTCTTCATATATCTACCCCTCTTCTGATACTTCATCGACAAGTTTCTATTGTGGTTCTTCTTCTTGCATTGGTTACACCTGCTCTTCATTGATAAGAGGGTGAGGAGTGGTTGCACCTTTATCCAGGAAAGATAATATCTTGACTTGGTGATAACAAGGCACCTAGAGGTCCTTGTGGACAAGGTGATAATTGAATCCAATCCCTTTCCAAAGGCTGATTTAGTAGTGCATCCCTTATCTTTTCACCTACAAGTTTAGTGCCTACAGGCATGAAGTCAAAATTTGACATGTCAAATTCATAATTCCCTTGATTCTCTAATTCTTCAATTCATTGTTTCAGTTCATCGACCAAAGTAGTAACCTAAATAGGTTGTGTGGCAATAGATGGTGAAATTACAATGGCACTCCTTCTTTTCTCTTCCTCTTAGCTTTCTTCGCTACTGATGCGGAGGCCTCTTCCTCTTGAATAGGCAAAGACACCTCTTGTGCTTCTTCTTGAACAACTAGATATACTTATAGCACTTCCTTTTTAGGCCATTGTCCTTGTTCCAGAGGTGGCCCTTACAGATTGTTCTAAGTTTGAGAAACTTCTACATTTCTAGGGTCTTGGTTCTTAGGAGCTTGAGTTGCCTCATGGGCTTGATTCCCTTCAACTTTGGGCTCATCTTGTTGAGGAGAATCTCTCTTCCTTTTATTCTTTCCATTTTCTATCTTAAAGTACCCAACTTCCATATCATGTAGATACACTATCTCCAACCTAATTGGAGATTGGGCCATAAATGTTTGTACTATAACCTTCGCCCCTCTACCTTTTACTAGGCAACATGTAGCTTGGAAGACTACTACTTGTGGAACTAGGTATAGCTTGAAGGGATTCTTGATCCAATCTTTGGTTAATTAGATATTATGCATTTCCCTATAGTTTATATTTGTATTCTCCTCGTTATCAATCTCTACATTCATGATAGGTTGATTGTATATCTTATCTTGATCATACAAGGGATCCAAGACCTTTGGAGTGTCTTGTTAAACCAATTTCAATGGGACTTTCAAGGCACTACTTGCCAGATAGAGAGTCATCCTACAATAATTCCTGATTTAGATACTGTAGTCATCTACTGCATTCATCTAGTGATCCTGTATGGCATCTTCATGTTCAAATTTCTTTCTTGCAAAATATTGGACTTTGCCAATCTTATCAAAATATAGATTAGGAGAGTTATAGTTCTCCAAGGGATATTGATCCCATTCTGAATAAAAAGGTCATGATTTCTTTCTTTTTCTTAACTCTGAAAGGACCTATGGTGATGCGCCATACCCAGGCCTTCTTATGATATTTTCTCACTCTGTCATATGTAGATGTGAGTTATCATACAATCTCCAACAAAATGAGTCTATTACATGGATACCTAGGGAGCTTCTTAGGAGTATAGTTGTACCTTCTATGCTTAGGTATGTGAATGTCTTGAATTGGATGTAATAGTCACCTATTTTTGTAATAGCCATTATTCAAGAGATGATATGTAATCCAAAAAATAAAATATCTTTAGATGCTCTAGTTGGTAGATTGATAGCTTTTGAGTTAGATAACTTTGATAACTATGTTACTAGCTCAAAAAATATTATGTCTACATTTGAAGCTAAACTCTCACTCAAGAAAAAGCATAAGATATTAAAGCCTAGTCAATCAATAAGTGAAGAAGAAGAATCAAAAGAAAGTTTAGAAGTGATCTTGAAGCTGTTGAAGCCCTACTTGGAAGGAATTATTCCAAAGGTAGAGGAAAGTACAAAGGTAAAGTTCCTCTAATCTACTTTTCCTATGAAGAAGTTGGTCACATTGCTGCTAGGTGTCCAAATAAGGAAATCAAAGATGAAAAGAAAAGTAATAAGCATAAAGATAAGAAGGATTCCAAGAACCACAAGAACTACAAGGACAAAGGTAATAATTTTTTTTTTATTGCTAAAGATTCTAATAACAATGAAGATGAAATGACATATATTACTGTGAAAGATGAATCTGATGATGAGGGAGATAAGATGGCACTTATCTGTCATGTTAGCAAAAATGATATATGGATTATTTACAATGGTTGATTGCATCATATGATTGGAGATAAAAAAAATTTTGGGCACATGGAATATTATGATGGAGGTAGTATGAGATTTGGAAACAATGAAGTTTTTAACATAAAAGGAAAAAGATGTATTTCATTGACTAAAGAACTTGTATGTGACAATGCTTATTGGATTGAAGGACTGAAGCATAATCTACCAAGTGTGGCATAGTTGAATAACACTAGATTTAATGTAGAATTTATGAATGGATAGGCCAAACTACTAGATGGAAAAGGAAATCTAGTTGGATCTAGCAAGCAAACAAAAGGTAATCTATTTTATCTTGATCTCAGTAATTTTTCATGTTTTATTGCTCAAGTAGAAGAAAGCTGGTTATGGCACAAAAGGATATGTCATGTAAACTTTGATAATCTTGTTAAGATAAGAAAACATAGAAGAGTAAGAGGTATTCCTAGTTTGAAGAAACCTAATATGGGACTATGCAGGAATTGCCAAATTAGTAAGATGGGAAAGACTAGTTACAAAAGAAAACATTATCAGTCAAAAGAAGTCTTGGAAATTATTAATATAGACTTATGTGGATTGGAATAAAGAGTTATAGTGGCAAAAATATTTTCATTCTTTTTTTTTTATGACTATTCTAGAATGATGACTATAATGTATGTAAAAGAAAAATTAGAAGCCTTTCAAAAATTCCAGTGGTATCTAGCAAGAGTAGAAAAGGAAACTAGTAAGAGATTGAAATGCTTAATATCAGATAGAGGTGGTGAATTCATCTCCATTGAATTCAATAATTTTTGCATTGAAAGAGGAATCAAAAGACAAGTATTAGCTCCTAGTACACCATAGTAGAATGGTACATCTAGAAGAAGAAATAGATCTATCATGGATTATGCAAGAACCCTGATGTTTGAAAAAAATGTTCCTCCCAAATATTGGAAGGAAGCTATCAACACTATAGTTCATACCTTGAATAGAGTACAGTTGAAGAAAGATTCAAACAAAACTCCTTATCATCTATGGTATGGCTATAAACCTATTGTAAGTTACTTGAAAGTATTTGGCAGCAAATGATATATCTTGAAAGAATCTAGAAAAGGAAAATTTGATGTAAAAGGTGATGAAGACATATTTATAAGATACTCCTATAGAAGTAAAGCATACAAATGTTTGAACTTGTCTACTCATAAAATTATAGAACGTGCACATGTTAGAATTGATGATCTTGTAGAAAAGAGTGAAGAAAAACACATAAAGGAGCTAGAGGATTACAAAAGATTTGTTTACTATGAACTTTATACCCTGCCAAATCTATCTAAAAGAAAGGAGGCTTCACTTTCCAAGTCCCCAAAATCTCCAATGGTCACCGAGTTGTAGACAATGCAACCCAAGTCATAGTCTGATGGACTTGAGTCATAGGTAGTGGAACCCAAGCCTAACATTGAAACTCATAATGAAGTCAATGAAAGTCATTCATTATCTAAAGAGCCTATGTTAGCAAGATATGTTAGAAGGCATCATGCACTTGATCAGATCATTGGAGAGAAATCTAATGGGACAATGAAAAGAAGCAAATTAAAAGGTACATGTTTACTAGCTAATTTTGAACTTAGAAATGTCAAAGATGCTCTAGATAATGAAAGTTGGATTGAAGAAATGAATGAAGAGATAGAATAGATTGAGAAGAACAAAACTTGGACTCTTGTTCCTAGACCCAAGGATAAAAATGTAATTGGCACAAAGTTGGTGTTCAAAAATAAGCTAAATGAAAATGGAAAAGTTTCAAGAAACAATTCAAGATTGGTGTGCAAAGGCTATTATCAAGAAGAAGGTACTAATTATGGTGAAAATTTTTCTCCTATAGCAATACTAGAAGGTGTTAGAACTTTACTAGCATATGCAACACATGGAGGGTTTAAAGCATATCAAATGGATGTTAAATCTACATTTTTGAATAGAATTCTTGATGGGGAAGTCTACATTGAACAACTAGAAGGTTTTGTAAGTCCTAACAAAAGAGACATGGTTTGCAAGTTACACAAAGCATTATATGGTCTCAAGCAAGCTCCTAGAGCTTAGTATGAAAGACTTCATAATTACTTGGTACATATTGGCTTTCAAAGGACAAATGATAAGAGTAGTTTTTATATCAAGGAAGGACTAGACAAGAAGATTGTGTTGGCAGAATATTTGTTGATCATACTCTATTTATAGGAAATGATGACTTATGCAATGCATTTTCAATTTTTGAGTAAGGAATTTGACATGTCCATGTTTGGTGAGATAAAATTCTTTGTTGGATTATAGATACAATAGAACAAAAATGGTATCTACATCACTCAATCTAAGTATATCAAGGAAATACTAAAAAAGTTTGGAATGGATGATTCAAGACTAGATGGAACCCTTATGTTTACTCGACATAAGATCTCCAAAAATGATGATTCCAAAGAGGTAGATTAGACCACATATAGATCAATGATTGGAAAATTCTAGTATGTAGTACACACAAGGCCTGATATTGATCTAGCAATTGGAATAGATGATTCAAGACTAGTTGGAACCCTTATGTCTACTAGACATAAGATCTTCAAAAATGATGATTCCAAAAAGGTAGATTAGACCACATATAGATCAATGATTGGAAAGTTCCAGTATGTAGTACACACAAGGCCTAATATTGATCTAGCAGTTGGAATAGTGGAAAGATTCTCAACAAATCCTAAGGAAAATCACATGATGGAAATCAAGAGAATCATGAGATATTTGAAAGGTACTAAAGACTATGGCTTATGATATAAACTTGGAGGAAATTTGGACTTCAAAGTATTTACTAATGCTGATTGGGTAGGAAGTATTGATGACAAAAAAAACACTAGTGGTGGAGCATTCTTTCTTGGTAAAAGATCATTGTCTTAGACAAGCAAGAAGCAAAATTGTATATCTCAATCCATAGTAGAGGCAAAATATTTGGTAGAAGTAGTTAATTGTTCTAACATTGTTTGGTTCAAATAATTGTTGGAAGGAATCAAGATAAGAATCAAGGATCTAATGGTCTGTGATAACACCAGTGCAATCAATATATCAAAGAACCTAATAATGCACTCCAAAAAAAAGTACATTGCTATAAAATATCACTTCTTAAGAGAGTTGGTGCAGGATAAAGAAGTTGGATTGGAACATGTTAATACAAAAGAACATATTGTAGACATATTCACCAAGCTATTACCTAAGGATGCATTTGTATATATAAGAGGTAAGTTAGGGGTCATTCCTGTATCTGAAGCTCACTAAATAAAGTTTAGTGATGCATCAACCAAAGTATGTTGAAGATCAATTAGTTGGTGTAGAATTGGCAAGGGCACATTGCAAATGAATCAGTACTTAAGTTACATTGATATTAATAGGATTGATGTCTTTGGCATGTGTTTTCAAATAGGGAGAAGTTTACTATCATATCTCATAACAAATTTCTAAGAAGTTTGAGAAGTTTTCTAGCATAGAAACTTTATGAAGAAATGTCAAAGATGGTGAATGTACTTGGCAAGAAGTTATTGCAGATTGAAGTTTTCTGATAGAAGGAGAAAATTGAATGTAGAAGGAGCTCATAGTGATAGAGGGAGTTCTCATGGATGAGAACCAGAATGAAACTAGGGATACGTTCCTTACTTTATTCTTGCTCTAAATTTTTTGTTATGTTATGACATGTTGTGTTGCCATCAATGCCAAAGAGGGAGATTGTTGGATACAATTGATTAATTGTGTATTATATTTGATGTTACATAAAATTCATATCAGCCTCAGTTAGTGTATGCCGAGCTCACTCAGGCAGTAAACATAGTTTCTTATGTCTACCGAGCATTCCTGTTCAGGAGGTAGTATTTATTGAGCTCACTTGGGCATCAAACAAAATTTTGTAGAAGATGAGTGTTAACTGAGCTCACTCGGCTAATAAAGGAAAGTTGGATGGAACTAGTGCTAACCAAGCTCACTCAGTTGGCAAAGGATCTGTGTGAGTTTTTAGTGTTAACCGAGCTTCTATTGGTTAACATAGGAAATCACTTATTAGTTAGTTTCTACCAAGTTGGGTTAGCTAATGAAGGATTTTCTTATTTTGGCATATTAAACTCTATTGGTTTAGCTATTGATTCTAGCTGACTAAGGTGATGAATATTAATTATTTTAAGTTGTATTTGAGCCAACTTGACAATATGAAAGATATAAGTATAAGGTCAAGTTGTGGTTTCAAAGTGTGGATGAAAAAAATATGAAGATGTTATTGATGATCTAATGATGAAAAGAGGAAGTGAATTTGAAGGATAGGAAGAATATGCTTGTGGAGAAGAAAAGCTATATTCAATTAGGGAGGATCAAGTACAAGCTAGAATAGAGATCTATAATCAGTAATTTAGTTGCATTTAAATCAGTTCATCTCATTGTTACTCTCTAACCATTATAGCAGTGATCTAAATCTCCTAACAGAGTTGGCTTAATAGCTATTTGCAAATCCTCTAACAAGGTGGCAGTTCTATTGAATTGTCTAAAGACCTCTAACAAGGCCACTAAAAATAGGGTGATTAAATTCTCTAATAGGGTCACACCTAATAGTGTGTTTTCTAACCTTTAACAGGGTTGGCTCCTAATAGGGATCACTTTAGAAGAGTGAAAACAATATCTAGTTGCAATTGGTGTTTTTCCCCAAATTGGGTTTCGACATTAAATCTTGGTGTCAAATGTGTTCATTCTATTTTATTTTATGTGTTTACAACTAAGTTAAAGTCATGATAATTATAGATAACATCTAAAGTTTATATGTTAAGTATTTAATGAGTACTTATTGAGTTACAACATTCTGTATGTGTTTACTAAACTTCAACATTATTTAGTTTTCAATTTTCATTTTGTACTAACATCTAAGGAATCTAGGATTTATTTAAGTAGTAACTGATTCACCCCTCACCTCTCAATTACTTCTCTTATATTTCCAACACAAAGAACCTTAAAACCTAGCAAAATACTCGAAGACCTCATATTAGCCTTTGATAGGAAATTTTTGGCCCACCTTGCACACCTTGAGGGTGCACTAGGTGTAGTTTTAGAGTTTTGAAAGCATTAAAAACTAAGGGTGCACACCTATGCACCTTGTGGGGTGCACATGTGCACACCCTTTTACTTATGCAAAGATCTAAAAGTTAACAATGATGCATAGTTGCACACCTTGAGAAGGTGCACCCCTGTGCACCATCATTACTTTACTCTTTTGTTAGTGCTATGTAAGGTGCACACATTCACACCTTAAACTTAGGTATAGGATATTTTCTTAAGTTTATTAATAAAATGTGTGTCCTTGCACACCTTTGATAGGTGCACAAGCACACACCTTATTACTTAGAGTTTCATGTTATTTGTGTGCAGAAGGGAAGAAAGTGGTGCACCTCAAAGCGTGTGAAGTTGCACACAAAGCTAATTGGAGAAGAAGAATGAATGAGGAGAAGGGAGGGATCTGAGGCTTTTATAGGCCTGGGATAGAGTGAACCTTTTGGGGGTGCACACCTGTGCATGTGCTTAGGTACAAACATCCAAAAGGGAGTATTTTTGCACTAGTGCACCTTGAGGGGTGCGCTAGGTGTGCTAGTGCTCCCCTTCACATAGAAAATCATCTTTTCCTCTACAAAACTTAATTTTCAGCAAATTGGTTTTTCAAGACAAGGGCCAAGATAGGCTCAATCATTAAATAAAGCTCTAAAAAAGACTCAAATCTCGGACTAGGGGTCCCCATTTCTAGGAGAAATGGGGCATACATTGTGAAAACCACAACACATAGTAGTAATTTTGTAAATACTAAAAGAATGACAATTAGTAATCTTACAATGCATAGAAGTTGAGGAAGTATTAGATGATGCATAATGGATGACATGTTTGTAAGATTTTATTGATGATGTGGTCAAGGGGACTAAGTCTGATATGATGGTGTATGGAAGTTACACTTGATTTATTGGAAGTAGTGTAGAAACAAAGCATTAGAAAATAGAGTTCAGATGATCTATCACTATCTTTCATTTGACATGTAATGAAGATGATGCATAGACATATGTGATAGATGATAGTCTTTGTGGTAATGCCTACATATATCCAAGATGTGGTTTACATGTGTGAAGATTTGTATAGATTTCAAGCCAACATTGCTATTGTAATTGTGAATTAACTAATTATCTTATCTTAATTAATTGGGAAAGCCTCAAGGCCAACTCAAGGAATTATTGTTAAGAGATGGTATAAAGGAAAGTTGTTTTCCCTGTTAGTTAGTGAACTTGGAGTTGAAGATTGAGTGGGATATGAAGTATTAGTGCACACAACAAGAAGGAGTTGAATGCTTGCTGAATGCATGTAAGGGATCCATGGGATCATTGGATGCACAATATGAGATCTAGTTACAAGATATTAAGGATTAGAAGTCTGGTTGATAGGAAAAAGATAGAGAAAGTGTGAGGCCTCGCCCTGACTCTTCATAGCCTTAGTTGTTACTTTATCATTTTGATACTCATGATTCAAGATGTCGAGACATTATCAGATACTTGAACATATCATATTATTTCATGTTGTGTGATGTTATTTTTAGTTATCTGATGTCTGTCATTTAATGTTTTATGTATATTTATGTTGATGAATTAAGTAAAAGGTAGGATTAACATTTTGGTTTAAGATATTTTATATGGTTAAGAATTAAGTAGGATGAAGAAACCCTTATTGATTTATGTTTCAATTTATGTGAATTTCTGATACATATACATATACGTACATGGGATTTTACAGGACTACTGATGTGTGCAATGAGTGTGTAGATATTTTAGCCGAGAAACCCGATGGAGGAACAGAACTAATCTCTATGTGCTAATTTTGGAAACCTTGTTGTTCGTAATTCAAGTATTTTAACTATGAGATGTATGCATTTTCTTTCTGTGTTTAGTGAATGTCAATGCTTGTAACTATGTTCTTTTAGTGTCTCTTGACACTCGTGAATTGTTTGTGTTCTTTAGTGTGATGATTAGGGTTAGCTGTGTAACCTTTGGACCTAGGTCAGATTTAGTTAGTGTCAGTTTGATAATTTGGTTCTTAATCAAGTTTAATCACCCTAATCTAGATTAGTGCTTAATCTGCATTGTTAGAGTTGTTAGATGGTCCTATTTTATTCCTAGCTTTTGTTTTGCTCTAAACCTATTTCTAAGGCTTTATAACATGGAATATTTATACCCAAGGGGTATGGGTATGGGTTGGGAGTCTTTTCCAACCCTTAAGCCCTTTTTTTGACTTTTGAGGCCACTCAAAAAGTCTCTTTTTGCTTTTGTGCGAAAATTGACTATGGCTACCATGAGTTTCATTACCCCACCTCCACTTAGTGTTTAACCATAGTGTGGGTTGAGTTAGGAGTTTCTAGAATTGTAAGTAGGTGGGAGAAGTTATTGATCCCTTTGGTGGTTGAGTTTGAGGCTTATTTAGAGGCCTTCTTGGACTAGTTGAGGTGGTTACCCAATCTCTACATTTAGAGAGGAGTCTTGGAAGATTGGAGCAAGGAAGGGGAAAGCTCTACTCAAACTTGTTCATTGCCATTACCTCTTTGTGAAGGTAGGAATTGTCATCTCCCTTGTTCATATTTCATTCTTGTTTCATGCTTAAGCTACCTTGTTGTTGTTTGAATGTATGTATGTTTGTGGGTATGTCGGGAAGATTTGAAAACCATGTTATTTTGGATGACTTCTTTTCATGTTTATGTTTGAAATTTTGAGATTTTCTTGCATGGGTGTTTTGGTATTACTCACCCTTGGATAGGGCAGAAGTGACCAATTTTGAGAAAGGTCTATTTAGTTGGACTCCAACCAATGTAGAGTCTCTTCTCAGGATGAGAAGAGGGAGAAAGGATAGGGTGTTATGGGCCCCTACCTATTAGTACAAACCTTGTATAATTATGGTATGTTGAAATGGAAGAACGGAAGATCTTGGTTTATAGCCCCGATTGGGCATCTGTTTCGTGTTGTGCTTGACTTCTCTTGGTTGGAAGAATCCACCTTTCCCTAGTGTTGATTCATTGCGAATCATATAGTGATAACCTTGTGTGAATATGCATGGTTGAATTGTTCTTGGTCATGCTTGTTGTCATCTGATCAGAATTCTGTTCCATCCATCGTTCTAGAAATGTGTTGCAAAAATTGTTATGAATCCCTTGATGAGGTTCATGAAGAAAATTCAATAATATTGTTGAAATTTGGGATTGATATCCTATGTAAATTAGTATTTCAAACTTTGTTGGATTGGCAACAAAGCTGGGTTTTCTTCCTGATTCTTTCCCGACTAAGCCTTTGAATTAGGTTTGCTAATAAAATTGGTGTTGAGTATAATTTTTTAACATGTGATTCAATCGTAATTTCAAATTAGGATGGAATTGATGATGTTCAATTTGACAAAATTTCAAGTTTTCTTATATGTTGAAAACAAAAATTATGATGATGCATGTAGATTCAGTTTTTATGATTATTAGAATCAAACGATAAATTACATTATTGAATTAAATGGATAATTCAAATCCTCGATATGTTAAGATTATTACAAGTCCTTATAGATTCGCTTTAAAAGGAAATTTATGAAAAAGGTTGAATTATTTCAATCCAAGTTATATAGGAGAACAAATGATTATGGTTGATGATTCAATTTAAAGTTGTTTGAGATATCAATAAATCTTGTATGAATGTGTCACAATGAATAAATCTATGTTTTAAATCCTTCAAAAAAAATACATTGCTTTAAAATCCATACTTAAAAAAAAAAAAAAAAGCTTCAAAAACATTTCCCCCAAGAGCAAAATGCTCTCTGGATTTTGCATGGAGGAAGGAAATTAACTTTTTTGTGGAATAGAGAATATTCCCTCTTGATTCCTTGTTTCAAATTTAATTTCAAAATAAATAATCAATAAAAATGAATATGAATAATTAAAGAAACATAATACAAATATCTAATGTTCTAAATATCCTAGATTTACCTATAAAACCTTATTGTCTTTATTGCATTAAATCCTCCCCCTTGCACGTCAATCTTGGAATGTATTTTAAAAAAGGTTTTAGTTTAAAAAGTTTTTTGCAAGTCAACGAAATCAACATGGGGGGGGGGGGGGGGGTGACATCACCCTGCCCCCATGTCCCATCCCCATCTTCATTTGAAAATGGATGCATGTTTGGGGAAAAACATTTAAGTTTATTTGATTAAACCAAGTTAGCAAGCAGTTTACCTTGCTTTTGTTCCACCATTTATTTTCCTTGGACGCATGTTTTGGGGAGGGCTTGCCAATGTGTTTTCTTGGGCAGAGCGTTGTCCCAAGTGCAGTGCTTGTGAAGTGCTCCTGCCCTTTGGAGTTTTGCATGGTTTAGGGGTTTAGGGGAGTAGGTAGGGGGGGTATCGATTTGACATGGAGTATAGGGGTTGGTTAGATTAGCATTTAAATTTAGTATTAGTTTGTTAAGTTTCTTTTTTATTGTTTGTTAAAAATTTTAATTAGTTAGTTTAAAATGTTATTAATTTTGTTAGTATAGCATTGTTAGAAAGATTAGTTTGTATTAGTAGTTAGTTTAACTTATTTAAGTTTTAAATTAGTTATTAATTTTCTTATTGTTAATAATTTAGTTAGTTCATTTTTAAAGTTTATTTTAGTAAGATTAGTTTGGTAAGTAGATTTTAAAATAAAGTTTTCTTTATAATTTAGTTGAAATTAATGCTTAGTAATTAAATGGTTACATAGTTAAACGTTGATTGGTTAAGTTTTAAATTGATTAGATAAAGTTCTAGTATGTTACTTTTCCTTTTAAAATTTAGCTAGTTTTACATTAAGATAGTTATTAAATTATGTTTGATTAATTGCTATTTTTTTTTAGTTATTTGTTTAAATTTTAATTTATATTTAGTATTATTAGTTTACTTGCATGCTTTAGTTAGTTCGTCTTAATTTTATTTAAGTTTTAAAGTTAAGTTGTATTTAAAATTTAATCACTTATTCTGCTTATGATTAGATCAAATTTAGATTTAGTTAGTCGTTAATTGATTTTTAATAGGATTTTGATAGTTAATTATTGTGTTAAAGTAGTCAAAATATTTAAAGTTAATAAATTTTATATATATATATATATATATATATATATATATATATATATAATATGTTTTAATTCTAGTTAATTGTTTTTTCTTAGTGACTTTTCAATATCAATTAAATTGTCAATCGATAATTGTCTAAGAGATTTGTAATTGAACTTGATCTAGTTGAACTTGATTAAAATTTCTTTCTTATAATGTTAACTTTATATGAGATAAAAGATGCTATGTAATAAATGTTAAATCTATCTTTAATTATAATGTTATAGAGGAAATTTAAATCTTTTCTTTTAAGATTAATATGAAACGAAATAAATGTCGATATTATTTTAATAATGAGAGCTTCAGTTTAACGATTTATTCCTTCTAAAGATATGAAACTTAAGATGTAATGAAGAGAATCCTTTCTTGAATGTGATTTAACCTTATTGAACTTTGAGCACTCTTATAATTATAATTATAAAAAAAAAATTGTGTGTTTTTGCCCTCGTAGTTTGGGCATGACAGAAAGAAGTACAATTTAGTTCTATTATTCTACAATGAATAATAGAAAGATCATTTGGATAGTGGGTTTGTTAATCTTAACCTTGAATTTATTTTGGGAGTGGGTCTAGCTATCTTCCACAACTCTTATCAGGGTTGGAATCTCCTAATAGGGATTCAAAGTCTCCTAATAGGGAATTATATGTACTAAATGTTGTAACATACTCCTAACATGGTCTATCTTCTAACAAGGAATATTTATATTACTACATCATCTTGTGGGTACCATCGCCACCTAGGTTTTCCATTTGATCAAGGGTTTCCCTAATTAACATATTTGGTGTTAATTGTGTATGAGTATCTTTTTATGGTTTTAATTTATATTACTCATATGGTTAAGTTTGTTTAAGGTTAATGATTATGATAATAGTTGGATAACTAATTCAACCCACCCTCCCCCCCGCTGCCACTCTTAGTTGTATCAGTGGACTATATATTCTAACAATTGGTATTAGAACATCAGGTCCTTGAGGATAAGATTTAACATCCTTGAGAAAGAAATGGAAAATATGTTTAGGAAGGATAGTCCAAGTTTTATTGGGGTCAATTATGATAGTTGGAAGGAAAAGATGAAGACTCATCTATTATGCATGGGTCTAGGAGATTGGCTTTTGATGAAAGCTAAGAAGATAATTGTTGAAGAATCAAATCTTGAAGAATGCAATGAGGGAGAAAGAGATTTATTTATGTGTAACATGAGAGCTAGAGAAGTCCAATTGTTAGCTTTTTCAGAGAATGAATTTAATCAGGAATTTAGTCTCTTGGTGGAACTAAGAAAGATGATGAAGTTTTGTGGAAGATCTTAAAAACTTTGACACCACCATTCAAGCAGATAGCTTAGATGATTCAGCTAGTAATGCTTTGCACCACAAATTTCACTAAAGAAACACTACTTGGAATATTAGAATTAGTAGAAGAAGAAATAAGATAGTTTGGAGAATTAGCCAGTGTTGAGACAACTTTCAGTGCTCTAAACATTCAACCTAATCTATCAAGAAGTATAAGTGCAAGAGGATATTTTTCCAATAGAAGTAGATCTGAAGAAGATAAGAAGATTGAAGAAGGAATAGCCCTTCTAGTAAGAAGAGAGAAATAAAATATTTAAATGTTTGACTTGTGATGAATATGCTCATTATGTATCTAAATGTCCTAAAAGAGAGAGAAAGTTTAGAGGAAAATTCTAGTCTACAAGAGACAAAGATAGAAATTGTTTGTATGCAAATAAGGATGAAGAATTTGATGAAATAGGTTAGAGTGAAAGTGATGATGAATTAGGATTTATGGTTATCAAGGAAGATGAACTTAATGGAAAAATTAGAGAGGAAAGAGCTCTAGTTACCCAAGTTGAGAAGAAATCAGATTGGATAATTGATAGTGGATGTTCACATCACATGACTGGTGATATGAAAAAAATTGTTAAGTTCAAAAATCATGATGGAGGTATTGTTAGGGTTGGTAACAATGAAACCTTTCATATCACAATAATTAGATCTATTACTCTTGATGGTAAAACTAACACTGATGATGTTTACTTTGCTAATGGTTTGGAACATAATTTGTCAAGTCCTAGATAGTTGGTAGACAAGGGTTTTTGGTTTTAGTTCATAGACAAGACTTGCATTATCAAAGACAAAGATGGTAAGCTGATTGGTACTGAAACCATATCTAGAGGTAATGAATTTTAGTTAAATCCTATTTAAATAATATGTTTGGTTGCAAAGGTTGATAATAGTTGGTTATGGCATAGAAGGTTCTATCATATAAGCTTTGATAATATTGTGAAGGTTAGCAACACATTTGTAGTAAGAGATCTACCTAAGATTATTAAGAATACTAATGTTATTTGCAAGGAGTGTATTTTGGCTAAGCATAGGTAAGTGTCATTTCCTAGCAAGAAGTTTTGTACTATAGAGAAACTTGAGATTGTTCACATAGATCTAAGTGGTCCTACAAGAACTAGAGGATTCTATGGTAAAAGGTACTCTATGATTTTTTTTGATGATTTTACTAGGATGATGTGGGTAGCATTTCTTAAAGAGAAGTCTAAATCTTTTGAGAAATTTAAGATATTCATCAAGATTAAATGTTTAAGATCAGATAGAGGAGGATAGTTTACCTCTAGAGAGTTCAAGATGTTCTCTGAAGAGAATTTAATCAAAAGAAAATTATCTTCATCCAGAACACTTGAACAAAATGGGACTGTTGAAAGAAGGAACAAGTCTGTAGGAGAAGCAACAGGAGTAATGATATTTGAGAATGATGTCTCAAAGATATTTTGGAGAGAAGTAGTTAACACTATAGTATATACTCTAAATAGAGTACAGATCAAAAAAGGGATGAACAAGACACCCTATTAGTTATAGTTTGGTCATTCACCATGAGTCAAATATTTTAGAATATTTGGAAGTAATTGTTACATGAAGGTATGTTTGTTGGTTATTCATTGAAAAGTAAAGCATATAAATATTTAAACTATAGAACTAAGACAATAGTTGAGTGCACAAATGTAAGAATTGATGAAAATTTTGGTACTAGAGAGAAGATGGTATATTATAATTCTGATGAAGAAGAAGAAAATTTTAGAATTTTTAGATAGAATGTTGAAGTTCTTTTTGAGACTAACAATAACTTGTAAAATGATGTATCTATTGAGCATAGAGAAGAACAAAGATCTCAACCTAGAGATGAGATAAGAGTTGAGATGTCAAGTCCTACCTCCAATAGAAATATGAGAAAGCATCACCCTCCAAAGAAGATAATTGCAAGTAGAGATAAAGGTGTGATGAGAAGGAACAAAGTGAATGAGGAATCATGTCTAATTTCTCAAGTGGAACCTAAGTGTTGACATTCCAGTCATGTTTGTTATAGTGACATACACTTATTTAGATTGTAAGCTTATATCGAACATATTGTATAGTTAACAGTGTTAACAAGGTTCTATAGTTGCTACCACATTCTATAGTTGCTATCGAGTCTTTTGGATAGATTTCAATTTTCATTGAGAAGTTACTAGAAATTTGTTGATCTATAGTGTAAATCGAGCATTTTAATGTATGTCAAGTTTACCAGTGCAAACTGAGTTGTACAATGCTTATCAAGGTTTTAGTTGATGTGATGCCTATCTAGCATTAATTAAGCTACTCAATGTTAACCAAGTGATTTAGTTTATACTAATCTTGTAGTGATAGCATTGATTGAGCTATGAAGTGAGAATCAAGTGATTTAGTCTTTATGTTGAGTTTCATAGTATGCATCGAGTTACTAGTGTAGACTAATTTTAAGACTACTTAAAAGTGATTAGTATGGACTGAGCTTCTATGTCTACCTAGTGCATCACGATGTTGAGCATTGATAGTGGATGTTGAGTATTAGAACCTCACCAAGTGAATCTCCAGAACCTGAGTTTCTACACTTTGGCCAACTTTGTACTATTTGTATAAACTTGTATTGTAGATGACTTTGTAATTTTGCAATTGGATTGGTATATATGTAATGTTATGTATCACATCCAAAGTATTGAAGAGAAGTAATATAATTATTAGAGAAGAGTAGAAGAGAGAATTACAAAAAATTGTATGAAGTCAGTGAAGAGAAAAATAAGACAAGAGAAGAGATAGAAGGAAAGAAGAATGAAATTCAACACTTATCCCTTCGGCAAGTAGACTTCATTAATCAGCTCACCAATGCAAATGAAGAAATCATGAATTTAAGATTAGTGAATGAGAGATTGAAAAATGATACAAACACTAAAAGGAAAACCAATGAAAGGATTATAAAATCTCAAGCAGACATGAATTAGTTGAATGAGGAAGTCATTACAGACAAAAAGGGAAAGAGAGAATTGGATATATAGAAGAAGGTGAATCATCCAAGCAAGGAGCTAAAAAGAATCAAAAACCTACTTACAGTCATTGTGGTAAGATAGGTCATACATCAAACAAATGTTGGATTAATGGGAAAGCAAAATTCAATGGAAAATGCTACAATTATAATTAGCATGGTCATAGGGCTAATGAATGCAAAGAGAAACTAAAATTTGAAGGCAAATGTCACAAATCAAAGAAGCATGGGCACAAGTCATTAGAATACAAAACTAAGATATTGAATCCAACAGAATGAATTGTGAAAGCTATATTTGGTTGGGACTATAACACTTGGTGCAGATGTCATTACTATGGAGAATTTGGAAACATTGGAATGAACTGTGAGAAACATCACATGAGGAAAAGAGATACTACCAGAAGATGTTTTGTTTGTATAGAACTTGGTCATCTTGCCAAGAACTATATAACTACTGGAAGAAATGAAGATGAAAAGAAGGAAAGAGATGATGAGACAATAATGGATTCCAAACTCTATTGAGAATGCAAGTCCAAGCAATGATGATCAAGAAACTCAAGAATTGGGTAACTCCATAATTTCCCTTGATTTCTCAAAGGAGAACTAGAACTAGGATACTAAAGAAGACATCTAATATCAGTTCCAATTGACAAGAAAAAAGATCTGTATCAACATTCAAGATGCAAATGGATCACCGAGTAAGAGGTACTAGTTACCACTGAGTTACCTTCCTTACCAAGCAAGGTTGGGAGTAACTACATCTTATGTGGTTACCGAATCATAGAAGACTCTATCGAGTATTCAATGCAAAGTGAAGTGGATGATACTATGTCAACTTAAGCTAACAATCATACCAAAAATATATGGAAAATTTTGATAAAAGGGGTGAAATTGAAGCCATTCCTCACCATGAAATTTTGAGAGCTATTTGTGTGAAGTGATCTTCAAAGCATTCAAGCAATTTGAGAGAATTATTACCAAAATTTTTCATTTTCTCTCAAACCCTATCGAAAAAAGATAGCATCCAAAAACAACTAAGTGAAAAGAGGTTTAGAAATATCGATTTGTGGTGTAGAATGGAAGGCACTAGATTTCAAGTTGACTCCTACAATTGTGAAAACCCTAGATCTGAATGGAGTTCAGTGTCAAATCCCTCCCAAGGTATTGTTGATTAATGATATTTGTCCACATTTCAAATGTGAAATTCAAGATATTGGTACACTAGAGATGGATGAATATTTGAAGGAGTTATGTGTTGATGGTGTATTGAAACCTAAACATCAACATCTTGAGGCAAAAGGTTTGACCCACATTCCTCACATGACACAAGATTTCCAAGTGAAATGGATAAAGTTTATCTTTAGTCATGTACATAATGGTTACATGTGGTTGGAGCAACTAGTTTTGATAACCAAGAAGATGATCCACATGGTCACTAGTCTTCTAATGATGGCAAAGGTGAAAATGACTAAAACCCTAGGTTAGGTTAAATTGGAGAAGAAAACCCTTATTAGTTGGGATGGAGGGGGAATGAAGATAAGCGATGTCACTGAAATGGAATTGAAGTTTGGCATTCATGTCATCACCCACAAAATCTATAGTTCTCTTGATCAAATAAGTAAGATTGACAAATGAGTGTCAATACACTTAACCATATTTAGTATACATGCTGAGTATACAATGAAAGCTGAGCTGGAACTCTAACACATGTCGAGTGACAGATAGTGCCAAGTAGATCAGAAGATAGTATCTGCCAAGGAAAATAGGAAATTAATAGGTGCCAAGTAACACAAGAATTCATTAGGTGCCGAGTAAAATAGGAATTCATTAGGTGCTAAGTAACATAGGAATTCTATAGGAGCCGAGCAACTAGGAAACACATTGGATGCCAAGCAATCCAGAATAGATGGTGCCAAGCATCAATATTACTTCATGTGCCGAGCAATGTAGGATCAGCATGAAAGTTTATGCAATCACAAGCCAAGATGTAAAATTGTTATGCATGACTCATGCCAAGATAAAATGATAAGATCAAATCCTCCCAACTACCTATGTAATCCTCATGCAGCCAATCAGAAAATTGGAGATTGCATGCAGCCAATAGGTGAATTTCAAGGGTTTGAGCGAAAACATTTGAATCAAGGATGCATAACAAACCACTAATCTTTATAAGGGAGTCTTGATGCCATTGAATAAAGAGGAGTTGTGAGAAGAAGGAAAAATAGAGCCTATTATTAAGGTCATTGCAGAGCATTGGTGTTAAAGATTTAGTGGAAAGGATGACATTTACACATCTAGTTGATCAGAACAAAACAAGGAACACAATTAGCAGATCAAATCTAGCAGAGATCAGAGTTAGAAGAGCAGATCAAGTACCTAAGATCAACATAAGAGATTGCATTAGATCAGGTGTATTATTCTAATACTCTCTCACAATTGTATTAGGAATTTGGAGATCCTATTGAGTTAGGTGGTCCTAACAACTCTATGTAAATCCTTTAATAGGGTGGCACTCTAAGTTGAATGTTCTTAAGTCCTCTAACAAGGCACACTCCTAATAGGGTGTAGAAATCCTTTAACAAGGTCACATTTAACAGTGTGTTGTAGCCTTTAACATGACAAGCCTTTAATAGGGCAAACCATCAAAAGTGGTTGAAATTAATTGCTACAGTAATTTTGTGGGTATCATCCCCACCCCAGTTTTATCTTCTTATTCCTGGAGGGTTTCTGGGTCACCAAAATCTCAAGTGTTATGTGGTGATGCATGTTTGCTTCTCATGATTATTTAATGTTTATATGCGTGCATGTTAATTTTAGTTATATGTTATTAAGGATTTAAAACAGGTGAAAAGGTCAATACTTCTGATTCACACCCCCCCCCCCCCCTCTCTCCGAAGCACTCTTCCCATTAAAACATTCTAACAATTGGTATCAGAGTCAAGTTCTCTCAAGAAGAAGCCTAATAGCTTGGAGGAAAAGATCTGAAGATGGAAGTCTTCAAACTTGGGAAGATCATTGAGAACCAAGTGATAGATGTGCATCTCACTCTACACAAGGTAGAGGAAGCTAGAGAGGAATTAAGAGAATCCTTAAAAAGAAGGAAGGAAATAGCTATAGCCAAAAATGATATTCATTACAAGGAGATTGACACCCCACAAGTATTTTCCAAAGGAGATTCAAAAGAATTTGATGCAATAATAGTAGAACTGAAGGAGAAAAATAGAGTTCAAATAGAAGAGATAAGAACTCTTAAGATGGAACATGAATCACAAGCCATAATGTTATGTGAAATCACTGAGAAAAAGAAAAGAGCAGTTGAGGACAGAGTCATGCTTGAAGATGACAAAATAAATCTTGCAAATAGACTTGAAGAAAAGTCTACTAAACTAACAAGGATCTCAAACATGCAAATGGATACACTTGCCCAACTGATGAACATTCATCATGAACTCAATATGAAAGATATAGAGATCTCTACTTTGAGGATGTAGAATGAACAACTGTAGAATGAATTGGAGAGAGAAAAAGAAACAACAGAGAATCTCAACAAGTCAAGTGAAGCTATCAATTACTTTGAATAGTTTCTGAAATCCCCAAGATCAGTCCATGATACATCAGCACTAAAGTTGGTGAATCATCAAAGAGTGCCAAGCAAAGAAGTGACAAAGGTAAGGATCTTAAACCCACTTGTCATTACTATAATACAAAGGGGCATACTGCTAATCTTTGCAGGAGTAGAAGGAAAAATCAGCCAAACACACTCAAAAGCAAGGGTTACTATCACAAGTGCAACATACAAGGTCACATGACACAAGACTATAGGTCTAAGGTCACAAGGACACAAAGATTTGATGGACACTACCATAATTGCAAGAAGTATGGACATAGAGCCTTTGAATGTAGATCAAAGCCTATGTGGACACCAAATCAACATGTAAAAAGGGAGAAATATGTACACCATTAAAATTGGGACTACAATACAAGGAAAAGCTATCATTACTGTCAAGAGTATGGACATATACCCTAGAACTACATAAGAACACACTTCAGAGGGAACTATAAAAGATGGTTGAACCAAACTACTTGTTTTAGTTGCTTGAAAACTGGACATGTTAGTAGGAATTGTCCAACAAAGGCCAAGGCAACCAAGACTAAAGTAAATAAGGGCAAAGAAAAGGTTGATGAGGAACACATTAGAAGAGACATGAAGAAGACATGGAAAAAAAAAATAGACCAAGTACATCCAATAAAAGGGTCACTTCACCCAAGAGGTCAAGTGATCATATCTCATCCAACTAATCACAAGATGAGTTTATGGGGCTGATACATATAAGGAAGTATCATACATTGGCCCTAAACAGTGAAGAAGCAATGCAAAGTATAAATATGCATGAGATAAGATGCCGAGATAAAATTTGAATGATGATGTCGAGCTGTCCTTGGTTGCCGAGTTAAGAAGTTTAGTGGAAGCCAAGTAAAAATAGTAGTGGTTGCTGAGTTATTAACAAAGTTAGTAGATGTCAAGTGAGAATAGATACCAAGAAAAATGGAGTGGATGCCAAGTTGAAAACCTTTGGAAGCCAAGTGACAGGTGAAGGTACAAGAATGCATTAAATGCATGGTTTTTGAGTCACTTAAAGGTGAAAACCAATTCATTTTGAGCTATTCAAATGAAGAGCGATTACGAGGAGCATGATTGAGAAATTTTCAAGCATTCAACTAGTGATTTTTAGCAATTCAGCATCAACCAAAGTGACTTAAGCATTTAAACAAGTATTTCCCTTAGGTGCCGAGTTGTATAGTTTGTAAAGTTTACTATAAATGTCAAACCCTAGTTCAGTCAAAATGGCATCTGGTTCAAAGTCAAACCTAAGGAAGGAAAGCTATGAGATTCAGCTTGTTAGTAATGAGGTTAAACAACCTAAGTTTAGGCCCATACCAGAGGTAGCATACAAAAATGATCCCGCAGGTGCATTGTCCATGATTCTAGAAAAAAGTTGTTATGGTCCAAGATGTGTGTAAGTGTTACAACTATAAGATTAGAGCCATAGGAGACCTAGAAATCAACAATGCCTACAACAAACTCTATGATGATAGAATATTGAAGGATGAATTTTCAGTTGTAGAGTAGAAGGGTTTAACCAGAGTCCTTATTTTTCCAATCATAGTCAAAACTGAGTGGATATGCATAATACTTAGCAGAATTAATGATGGATCATTCTGGCTAGAGAAAGCACTAGTCAAGATTTCCAAGATGATGGTTGGTTTTCCAAACTTAGATGGGCCCAAGACACTCAAAAGTGATAAGAGGGAAATCGTTGAGAAGAACACAGGTGCAAAATGGAATAACAAAGGCATGACCATAGACACCATAACTGATTCCCTTCTAGATTTTGCTGTAAGGATCATATCACATAAATTTTATCAATCCAATAGGTTGAATGGTGTACCATGTATAGTAGTGGATGTGGCATATAAGCTTGTAAAGAAAGTCCACACCTATGACCTTGTAGAGCTCACGTTGAAGTAGATTAATGAAAACCTTGGAGCTATTAGAAAGTTTAAGGGAGCACAATGCAAATTTGGGTTAGTGTTGGTATGCATGTTCTTCTACGTAATGAAGGAATTCCCTTCATTTGGCAGAGTCAACTGGGATCAGAATAAAACAATTGTTGATCAAATAAATGATGTTATTGCATATATGGGGGACAGTTTTGATGATCAAATAATTATATATTTTGATGATTTCAAGAGCTTAATGAAAAGGAGAATGAGGATACCAGTTTCATTGGTAGAAAAACATGTAAATGTCATATGCTTTCTTTTTGACATTTATTATACTTACATCCAAGCAGTCCTACCAAGAGCAAGATGGCTCAGACCATTGGGATATGAGCTTGATATTGAGGAAGCTTCTGCAGCTATTATAGCATTACTTGTAGAGGAAATGGACAAAATTGCAAAGGCATTTGGAACCTATGATGTTGTTAGATCAAGGGTGGTAATAGACCTTAAGATAGCCACAATAGTGAAAAAGAAGGAGAAGCTGGTGAAGAAGATAAAGAAGAAATTTGGTGTTGAAGAAACAAGTGCAGTAGGAGAAGCAGAGGAGATTAGTGATGATGAAGAGGAAGGTAATGATGAGAAAGATGAAGATGAACTAGAACAAGGGCTACTTGAATTGACACAAGGCCAAGGTGAAGCCAAAGATGAGAGTGCTGAGGAAGAAGAAGCAAAGGAAGCACCCATCAAAAGGAAGGTAAAGATGCCTCCTGCTCCGCAGCCTAAACCAAAGAAAGCTGCCATGCCAACACCCGAGAAGCCAACAACCAGAGCTACAACAAGGGCCTCCACACAAAAAGCCAAAGAGGAAGCCACAAAGAAGAAAGAAACCAAGAAGGCATAGGAAGAGCTAAGGAAAAGAAGAAGATATATGGCTCAACCTGATACTAATGAGGAAGATCAGACTGAAAAGGTAAGTCATCCTCCTAAGTCTTTAGTTGATACTTTATTTGAAAACATTAGGAATGAAGACCTAAGTAACATGGAAAAGATTGATTTCAATAAGTTCACCAAAGAGGAACAAAATAGGATAGAAGAATTAGTCTATGCAATGATGGCAGAGTTCAAATATAGACCTCCTGAACTAGATGGACGATTTCCAAATGGATTGTTTAAAATTGTAGAAAACAGATGACATTTTTGCTTGAAAATGGAGAAGGAGATGAGAGAATCAACCTTAGCAAGCATACTGCCTTATTTGACAAGGGAACAGATAACTAAATTAGTCAAAAGGCATAACACTAGGTTTACACATAAGTATAGGGCATTTTCCATACTTTAGAACAAAATTGAAGAAGTTGTACAAA
Organism: Cupressus sempervirens; assembly: GCA_028749045.1. Classification (NCBI taxonomy): domain Eukaryota; kingdom Viridiplantae; phylum Streptophyta; class Pinopsida; order Cupressales; family Cupressaceae; genus Cupressus; species Cupressus sempervirens. The sequence goes on along the minus strand of CM053790.1, from coordinate 291,283,422 downwards.
GAACCACAAGATCATGGAAGAATATATAGAAAAGGTTGAAGATGTCCTTAAAGAAGAGTACAAAGAAGAAACTACTGATAAACTAGAAGAGAGAAGAAAGAGGAGAGAGGAGAAGATAGAAGTAGAGAAAAAATTTGAAGAGGAGGAAGGAAAAGATGAAGATAGGGGTACTGATGGGCAGCAAGACCAAAGTGTGCAAGACATACAACTACCACCTCCTATCCCTCCTCACTCCACTATCACACCTGGAGAAATCATAAAGATTAAGGATGTTACTGACACCACAAGTCAAAACATCAACACATTAACTGTAGAGGATCTCACTAAGATCCTTGACCAAACAACTCTTCAAGTACAATTGTGTACAAGTCCCATATTGGTTAGTGTAGATGAGCTCCAAATGTCAGTAGATAAAATCAAGAAAAGTGAGGTGCCACCACAAGAACCACCTCAAATCACTCAAACTACTGGACTTTCATAGCCATGCAAGCTCATCAGGACTCGAGTGCAACAGTAGGAGAAGTTATAGGCACATTAGTACAAATAACAAGTACACCCCGGCAATAGTGTTACAAGAAGAGGATAAGGAAGAAACATAGGATAAGGAGGAGTCTACAATACAAACTTTGGTTGAATTGTCAAAATTAGGAAATCCTACCAAATCTATTTAGTAGCTAAGTACTGACATGTTGCCCTTACAAGTCAAGACACCAGGCTCAAGTTCTACTAGGGTAGCCAGGACCATTCATTATGGTATTCCTGAGCTTTTTAAAGAAATTCAAATACCCTATTATGATTCAAGCACTTCAACTGAGGAAAAGATGAATGAGATACAAAGTGCATTGGACAAGAGAAGGAGGCAAGAGGGATTGAGGGAAGATTACAAATACAAGTAGGCAATGAATGATATCAAAGATATATTCATGGATGCCTTCATCCTACAACCCCCAGATTCAAGCAAGCCAATCCTTGAGCAACTATCTGATTAGTTGACCAAGTGAATAATAAAGACCATGATACAAATGTAAAACTCATGGAATGGTCAGAGAAGAAGTTTCTAGACAAAGTCAACCAAAAGATAGATAATAACATAATTTTAGGATAGGTTGACCTAGCCAAGAAATTGGATAAGGTAAAGATTGTATTAGGGAACATCTTTTCCCTTTACAGAAAATTGTGTGATTTTTTTAGGTTCACACAAGAAATAAATCCTAAAATTTTGAACCTTGAGAGCAAACTTAAGCTCTCCAGTATGCAACTACCCTCAAATCCTGCACACAGTGAGAAGTATTTTACTCAAACACTTCACACTCAGAGGGAATTAGCTACATTATCAGCAGAAGAGGACACTATTAAAGAAAAGCCAATGCAAATACAAGCCTCTATCACTCCTCAGTTGGAGATATTACACAAGGAGCAAATGTATGCTAAAACAGTCCTTAAGAAGGATCCAAATATTTCTACACATGAAGGACTAGTAGATCTAGTAGCAGAGCTTGCAATCCAACACAAGTCATTGGATATTGTATTGAATAACTGGGATGCAACTCTCCAAATACTCCTTGAGGTAAAAAAGACATTTTTGGCTGAGCATGGCATTACTATTTAGAACCCTTTGACATCAGTGTCAAAAACAGGGAGATAATGAAGGAGATAATATTCTTAAGGGGGAGATATATTAAAGGAGGAGAAATGCATATAGCAAGAAGACAAGGATAAGATCAAATTCCCCTAACTACCTATGCAATCCTCATGCAGCCAATAAGAAAATTGGAGACTGCATGTAGCCAATAGGTGAATTTCAAGGGTTTGATCGGGAACATTTGAATCAAGGATGCATAACAAACAACTAATATTTATAAGGGAGTCTTGATGCCATTGAATAGAGAGGAGTCGTGAGAAGAAGGAAAAGCAGATCTTATTATTAAGGTCATTGCATAACATTGGTGTCAAAGATTTAGTGGAAAGGATGACATTTACACATCTAGTTGATTAGAACAGAACAAGGAACACAATCAGTAGATCAAATTAGATCTAGGTGAACATTGATGAAACTAAGGACATAATTTAAGAATTAATAAATGAGACATTTGATCCCAAAGCTACTTACTTTGGTACATATAATGAAGCAAAGGCCAAGATAGAAAAATGGATTAATCTTCCTCAAGCAATTAACAAGGGCATGAAGAGGATTGCTAAAATGAAAACCATGTCCACTCTTCTGTTAACTAAAGGAAGAGGTGAGGATGAGGAAAATTAAAAAGAAGAGGAACCAATGAAAAAGAAAGGTATGTTAATCATTACCAAACCTATTGTTGTGTTCACTAGGATATCATCAAGGAAGAAAATAGATAAAGAAGGGGGAGACATAATCTTCAAGAGGTCTCCACCCACATTTGAGGAAAGAATGAAAAAGTTGGAATTAGGTTCTAGCATCAACAACTTCAAGGAACTCAAATATGAGCCCATGAATACTAATGAGAAGAAGAGAATAGAAGATATGTTAATATCCAAGATGGGTAAGTGGAAGTACTCACCAGACTAGCTAGCTCAGTAGATTCGTAATGCTTTGATGGAAAGGATTAAGCCAACATGGGAGCATGCAATGAAAATTGAAAAAGATATACATGAGCATACACTAAGGAAGCTTATGCCAAATTTGGATGATATTGAGGTGAAGGAATCTCTAAAGAAAAATGAAGAAAATTTGACTTTGAGATTCAATTCTTGTCTTATTCTGTTGAAGGAAATTGAGCATGTCATGAAGAATCCTACAAACACATGGAAAACCATTTATTTTCTTCAAAAGGCTAGTGATTTTGTAGTAAGTGTAAGTGACAAGGATGATGATGATGACCAGGAGGAGAAAGATGAAGAGAAAAATGATGAAGAGTTAACTCATTTTGATAATGTTAATGACAAAGAGGAACAAGAGTAGGAAGCTACTGAGGAAGATGTGCACGATACTAAGGAGACCGACCCAGTGAAGATTGCTATAATGGTCATAGCCACACTTCCTTATTCTCCCAAAAAAATATTGATAAAATCAAGCATAGAGATAGCTTTAGTAGGATTGGTTGTGACCAACACTAAAGGTACAAACACTCAATCAATCTCTGCACTAGTCCAGCTCAGTACTTCACTGATAGAAGTACCTAGCACTCCATCTAATGAGAAACAAGCTCTTCCCTCTAAATTAGTTTTTTCTACATTAGGTATTTCTACTAGTATTTCAACAATGAGTGCAGTATCCACTTTTGCAACAAGTCCTACCATTTCAACAATTGTTTCTATTCCTAGTATGTAAGTAATAAGTGCAAGGATAGTTTGAGACCTAGCCTCAACCGAGTACACAATTTTTGGGAAAAGGAAAGGAGAAGGAGGAGGATATAGAACTTGATGAGGAGATTGTCATTCATGAATGGGATATCTCAAATATAAATCCAGATCAGATGCAAACTTTTGGAGAAGTTCAAAAGAAAGCCAATTAGGTAGAATTGCTCAGAGAAGAGGCAAGAATCAGATGAACATTGATAGATATTCAACATATGATTCTCCCTAACATGGATGAACTATAGAAGCACACTGCACATTCAAAAAAGCTCATCCATGATAATAATTTCTCTATTATAGGCCACATGATTGACTTGTTAGCAGAAAAACAAGTTTCATTGCACACATGCAAGGTCTTGCAAGAGAATTGGGACAAGACTTTACTTCTTATCCTAAAGGTACATTTAGATTTATTGTCACATTTTAGCATTGTGATGTAAATAAATATATAGCATAAATCTTTCGCATTAATGTCAAAAAGGAGGAGAAGCTATGAGAAGATGTGAGAAGATATAAGGAGAAAGGGGGAGAAAATTGAAAGAAAATTGTAGATTGTATAGAAAATGTATATTGTATGTATAATATACTATAAATTATGTATGGGGGAGCATTACCATGTTAAAAAACATATCGTTTACAAAAGAAATTTTGAAAAATCTCAAAAATAGTATACTGTACCAAGTTGAAGACATAAGGTGATGGATAAAGATGTGTTTGAACATTCTTGAATTCAGTTTTGACTGATAAGTGTTTTTGTCACTAATGATGAAGGGGGAGATTGTTAACATTCTAGTCATGTTTATTATTAGTGACTTACACTTTTTCAAATTGTAAGCTCATATCAAGCATATTTGATATTTAATAGTGTTAACCAAATTCTATAGTTGTTAACTGAGTTCTATAGTTGCTACCAAGTTCTATAGTTTCTAGTGAGTCATTTGGACATATTTTAGTTTGCATCAATTAGTTACTACAAAGTTGTTGATCTATAGTGTAAACTGAGCATCTCAATGTATAAGGAGTTAACCAATACAAAATGAGTTGTGTAGTGCTTATAGAGTTCATAGTTCATGTGATGTGAGTCTAGTGTTAATTGAGGTACTCAGTGTTAACCAAGTGATTCAATTTATTCTAAGCTCATTGTGATAGCATTGGCCAAGCTATGAAGTGAGAATCAAGTGATTCAGTCTTTATGCCAAGTTTCATAGTATTCACTGAGTCACCAGTGTAGATCAAGTTCAAGACTACTTGGATGTGATCAGTATGGACCAAGCTTCTACATCTACCAAGTGCATGCAAAAGCCAAGCATTGACAGTGGATGCTGAGTATCAGAACCTCATCGAGTTAGTCTTCATAACCTAAGTTTCTACACTTTGGCCAACTTTGTAATATTTGTGTAAACTTGTATTTTGGCTGATTTTGTAATTTTTTAATTGGATTGGTATATATGTAATGTTATGTATCACATCCAAAGTATAAAAGAGAATTAACGTAATCATTAGAGAAGAGAAAATTACAAAGGCTAAAATAGTATAAGGAGTAGCAAAGATTTATCTATCACAGTAAGGTAATTTGTATACTCAAAGGAATCTCATTTAGCAAACCAAGTTATAGATCAAATATTAGCTACTACTTCATCCTAATAGGTGGATCAATAAAATCCTTTAATAAGGTAGACCTACTAGTCTTATGTAAATCTCTTTACCAAGTGCATTCTTTATTGTATGTTTGTAAATCCTTTCGCAATGTGGACCTAGCAGTCCTTATTGCTCCTAATAAGGAAGACCAATAGAAGTGATCATTGTAAGTATTAATAGGCCAACTTTATACTATAGTACTAAAGCTTGTGGGTATAATCCCCACCCTAGTTTTACTTTCTATTTGGAAGATTTTTTGGTCACCAAAATTGTGTGTCAAAAGTGTTATGTATACTTTAATATTTTGAGTTTCTCATGCATGTAATTAGATCAAAATATACATGAGGGATTAATTGCTAATTAAGGATAATTCTTTATTGGTTACTGATTCACCCCTCCCCTCTCAGTAACTTAGCATGTCATAATATTTCCAACACTAAGAGAGGAGAAGAAGCATGTAAGGATGATCACTAGATGCAAGCAATGAAAGAAGAATTAGATCAGATTGTGAAGAATGAAACATGGGAATTAGTTCCTAGATCTAAATACAAGAATGTTATAGGAACCAAGTGGGTATTTAGAAATAAGATGAATGAGCAAGGATAAGTTGTGAGAAATAAGGCCAGATTTATTTGCAAAGGTTATTCATAGTAAGAAGGCATAGATTATGGAGAAACATATGTACCTATGGCAAGAATGGAAGCAGTAAGGATTTTCTTGGCTTATGTAAGAAGAAATAATTTAAAAGTCTATTAGATGGATGTCAAGTCAGCATTTAGAAGTTGAAGAAGAAGTCTACATTGAGGAACCTGATGGATTCTCTCTGACAAAAGAAAAAGAGTTTGTATTTAGACTGAAGAAAGTATGATATGGTCTAAAGCAAGCACCTAGAATGTAGTATGCAAGATTAGATAGGTATTTTTCTAAGTTTGGATTTACTAAAGGTACAAAAAATGGTAATCTATATTTAAGGAAAATTGATGATGGTTTGTTTATCATATTAGTATTTGTGGATGACATAATATTTGGAGGAAATTATAAAGAAAGTGATAAGTTCTCTAAAGAGATGAAAATTCATTTTGAAATGAGCATGATAGGAGAAATGAAGTTTTTCATAGGATCGTAGATTGCATAGAGAAAAGATGGGATATTTATTTCACAAGAAAATTATATAAATGACTTGTTGAAAAGATTTGGTTTAGAAATTTGCAAACCCATTGGTACAACTATGATAATTGGGCACAAGTTATCTAGTAAAGATGAGACACCTACACTTAAGAAGAGCAAGTATAGATCTATGATTCGAGGATTGAAATATTTGACTCACACCAACCATATTTAGTAAATGAATTTGGGATTGGGCCAAGATTCCAAGATGATCCTAAAGAGTACCATTATGTAGTAGTAAAGAAGATTTTCAGATATTGGAAGAGAACATATGATTATAGAATTTGGTATGATAGATCAAGTGATTTTACCTGTGTGCAATAACCTATGCAGATTAGGTAGGTAGTATGGATGATATAAAGAGAACCAATAGTGGAGCATTCTTTCTTGGAGGACGATTAGTTTCTTGGTTGAGCAAGAAATAGGATTGCAACTTTTAGAGTATAGCTAAGGCAGAGTATGTTGTAGTAGCAAATAAATATAACCAAGTTATGTGGATGAAGAAAATGATGAAGGATATTGGAATTGAGTTTGCATAACCTATTATAATTTATTGTGACAACACATCTACAATGAGCATATCTAAAAATCTAGTATTGGATTCCATGGCAAAGTACATATCCATAAAGTATCTTATTTTGAGAGAGAAGGCAACAAAGAAGGAGGTAAGCATGGAGTATGTAAGCACTAAAGATTGGAATGCAGATATATTTACAAATCATTTCCCTAAACATACTTTTGAGTAAATAATATATATGCTAGGGTTTATTCCCTTGCCTACTTTAGAGTAGATGATAGAAGGAGTGAGTTAGTCTAGTGGTATAGATCACTATGATTAGACTAGACTAAATGTTGATGCTTCCTATATGGTGGAGTATTTGGTATGTATTGAGTTATTGACACCTTTAACATTTATCTCAATGGGGGAGAAGATATGCATAAAAAACATCTCCTAATCAATGGGGGAGAGAATATGTAAATAGAAGCACCTATTGAGTTGTCAATGGGGGATTTTTATCTCTTTAGGGAGATTTAGAAAGATTTATGTAAGTGCACAAAAGAATATGTGAGTATGTAGAAGAATATATGAGTGCACAGAAAACTATGTTATTGTGCAAAAGAAAGTGTTTGTGAATAGAATGATATGCAACCAAAAATTATTGTAAGATGATAACCATAAACATACCAAAAGCCAAAAGATTGCAAATTGCTGAAGAGGATTTGAAAAGAAGATAGTAACAACAACAATCAGATACATGTTGGTATTCTTGGAACTTAGATATTTTTCATCTATGTTGCCATCAATGGCAAAGGGGGAGATTGTTAGCATGAATGTTGATGATACTACATTGGGGGAGTATCCTAAGCATTGGAGAGTATTGATATGTTATATTCATGACTATATTTTGTTTTTGATGTCAACATAACAATAATTCTATAAAGACTAGAAGAATAGCAGTTTGCAATCTTACGATGCGTAAAAGCTAGGGAAGTATTGGATGATGTATAGTGGATGAAATTTTCACAAGGTTTTCATGATGACATGGTCAAGAGGACTAAGTCTAATTTGATAATGTAGGGAAGTTACACTTGGTTTACTAGAAGTAGTGCAAAAATAGAGCATTAGAAAATAGAGTTTAGATGATGTATCACTATCTTTCATCTGCGATTTAATGAAGATGATGAACAAACATATGTGATAGGGAATATTCATGTGGTAATTCTAACATGTGTGTAAGAATTTTTTTCACATGTGTGAATATTTTTATAGACTATGAGCTAAAAGTGCTATTGTAATTGTGAATTAATTAATTATCTTATATTAATTAATTGGGAAAGCCTCAAGGATGTCTCAAGGAATTATTTTGAAGATATGGTATAAATGAAATTTCTTTTCCTTGTTAGTCAGTGAACTTGGTGGAGAAGACCAAGTTGGATGTGAAGTATTAATGACCAAAGCAAGAAGGAGTGAAATTCTTATTGAATGCATATAAGAAATCCAAGGGATCATTAGATGTGCAATATGAGATCTGGTTACAAGATCTGAAGAACAATAAGTTTGGTTGATAGGACAAAGATAGAGGAAGAATTACAATTCAGTTCTATTATTATGCAAGGAATAATATAGAGATCATTTGGATAGTGGGTTCATTGATCTTAACATTGAAGCTTTTTGGACAGTGTGTCTAGCTATCTTCTAGAACTCCTAAAAGGGTTGACACAACTCCTAACATTGTGGAATCTCCTAATAGGGATTCAAAGTCTCCTAAAAAGGAATCATATGTACTAAATGTTATAATAGAATCCTAATACGGTCTATCCCCTAAGAAGGAATATTTATATTAGTACATCATCTTGTGGGTACCCATCCCCACTAGGGTTTTTCCTCTGATCAAGAATTTCCATAGTTAACATATCAAGTGTTAATTGTGTATGAGTATCTTTTTGTGGTTTTATTTTATATTACTCATATGGTTAAGTTTGTTTAATGCTAATGATTACGATAATAGTTGGATGACTAATTCACCCACCCCTCTCAATTATATCAGTGGACTATATATTCTAACAATGTTTATAAGTCTCCCAATCTTACGATTCTCCTTTGTGGTCATAGCATCATAGGTGCATATTTTATGAATTTAGATCTTATGATAGCTCTTTATTGTATGATCATAAGTGTTAAATGTTGAGTAGGCTACATGGTGTTATGATGTTATGATGGACTATTGATTGTATGATCAAAAAGGCTGGAAGGGAGAATCTCGACCATATGAAGGTAAGGGAAGCTTGAAGATCATAAGACTGAAAAAGTAATATGGTCATGATGTGTTATGATGCTACAAGATCAAGTGCTCATATTGAAGTTGTGTTTATTTTCTTTGCTATTAGATTAAAGGAAAATCAAGGTTTGTCATTATGTCACTATCTAGAGTTGCAAGTTCATTGGTTATAGTGACATAATGTCAAACTAACATTTAGCCAAGTGAGACTAGTTTCTTGAGTCTTTCATCACATCATCACCAAAGGAAAAATATTCTCATCGGATGAGGGCTAATCATTTGATCAATTGTTTCTATCAATAAAATTTGAGGGTTTTAATTTGTGACCCTGCAAAGTCAATGGCCAATCAATCCAGTTATTCGTAGCATCACATGTTAAATTTTCAAGTTTATGATCTCACAATATTTCATTATCATGACATCATAAAAATCTCATGGTAGATTAACAAGTTAGTAATAATTTTATGATAGAAACTTAAGTTTATGATCTTATTATAGGTGAAGGATCATAAAGTTGATTTATGAGTCTCTTGATGTTAGGAAAGTCAGTGTTGTCATGACATTGTAGATATGGGTGATTGTAAAAGGAAAGTAAAGAGTTTACGATCTTTCAAGATGGCTATTTGTTCATGAGATCATAAGGAGAGATGCTAATGGTTTGCAAAGTTGTGAAGATTTAAATGCTCATCATGCAATCACATGATCATAGGATCATAGGCTGGTGAATATGTTAGAAGGATCTCAAATGTTGTAGTTCTTGATTGGTCAAAGTCTTAAACTATGCATGGAGGTTATAGTTGTAATTTTTTCATTAGATCTAATTAAATCTATGGATATCACTATGTCACTTTCTTGAGTTGCAGGTTTATTTACCAAAGAGATATAATGAAAATGCAACACGTGTCCTAGGTGGGCCTTTCTTCTTTGTGTCTAGTGGAGTTGTTAGATGATGTAACAGCTATCAAAATATTATTCATTTCCTTGTGAAGTGGACCAATTTCTTGATGTATCCTTCTCAATCATTGATTTTGAGATGATCAACGATCATCATTATGTCATTATGAAAAGTCACACAATGAATAGCTATAGTGACATAACAACAAGCTATTGTGTGTCAAGGTGGGCTAGGTCCATAGGCCTTCTTCATTCATAACATCACAAGTTTTGACAGTAATTTTATCGAATATAGGAAAATTCATTTGATTGATGCTCTCTATCAGTGGGCTTCATAGCTTTTAGTTTTGACATTGTGAGGGCCAGGGGTAGTTATCAGTTTGATCTCCATCATTTATTTTTCTAGAATCAATGGCCAATGCATGTGAACTTTCTAAAGGTGCATGATATTTAGCCAAAGTAGGATAATGACAAGTGGACACATGTCTAGGTGAGCCCAATCTTTTAGTTTCTTTGGATTGCATTATTGCAAGGATAGAAATATTTCATCAAGTGAAGGTTAATATGTTCATTCGATTGTAGGGAAAGCAATAAAGTGTTCCTATCTTATGACAAGGAAATTGTTCATAAGATCATGATGTTGATTTTTGATGCTTTAGATGTTATGATAGACTATGATCATAAGATTGTAAGGTTAATAACTAAATTCATAGCATCATAAAGATAAATTGATGGATTTGTGATCCTACAACAATGGTTGTCATGAGATCATGGAGTCAAAGGATTGTAAGATAGGATAGAGGCCGAATGCTATGATGAAGGCCATGGTCATGGGATCTCAAGGGTAGATTGGTGGGCTTCCAAAGCTATGAGAAAGATGTTGTTGTGAGATTGTAAGGTGATGATGTTGTCATATGATCCTAAAAGAGTTTCAAGATGGGACCAAAGCTACGATAAGGTCACGATCATAAGATCAGAACTATTATGAAGAGTGCATTTGACTATAAGATACATGAGAAAGCATAAGATCATAAGTGTTGGGTTTTCAACTAAAGATGATACAAGGGCTTTGACTTCATTTGATGATTGTAAGATTGTAGTTTGACATACAAGGATGTTTTCCTTGTCTAAGTGGGAAAATACAGAGAAAGGCCTTCAAACAATGAAATCACAAGAAAGGTACAAGATGAGGGTTGAATATAGATGACCCACTAATCTTTCAGACTTTACATGTTGATAACAAAGAGAAAACTAGATCTTAATGACCATATTGATCTTTTGATCATCTTCCATTACTTTTTTGCATTCTTCCTATCTATTAATTTTTTTTGTTATTTCTTTCTACTGCTTTGAGTTATCTATCTACCCAATCTACAAAAGATATACGTGAGCATACACTAAGGAAGCTTATGCAAAATTTGGATGATATTAAGGTGAAGGAATCTCTAAAGAAAAATGAATAAAATTTCACATTGAGATTCAATACTTGTCTTATTATGTTGAAAGAAATTGAGCATGTTGTGAGGAATTCTACAAACACATGGAAAAACATTTATGTTCTTCACAAGGCTAGTGATTTTGTAGTAAGTGTAAGTGATAAGGATGATGATGATGATAAGGAGGAGAAAGATGAAGAGGAAAATGATGAAGAGGTGACTCATTTTGATAATGTAGATGATGAAGAGGAACAAGAGTAGCAAGCTACTGAGGAAGATATGCAAGATACTAAGGAGATCGACATAGTGAAGATTGCTATAGTGGTCATAGCCACACTTCCTCATTCTCCTAGTAAAATATTGATAACATCAAGCACATAGATAGCTTTATTAGGATTGTGTATGACCAACACTAAAGGCACAAACACTCAATCAATCTCTACACTAGTACAGCTTAGTACTTCACTGATAGAAGTGCCTAGCACTCCATCTACTGAGCAACAAGCTCTTCCCTCTACATTAATTTTTTCTACATTAGGTATTTCTATTGGTATTTCAACAATGGGTGCAATATCCATTTTTCCAATGAGTCCTACCATTTCAATAGTTATTTTTATTCCTAGCATGTAAGCAATAAGTGCAAGGATAGTTGAGACCAAGCCTCAAATGAGCACAAAACCTTTGGGAAAATGAAAAGATAAGGAGGAGGATGTAGACCTTAATGAGGAGATTTTCATTCCTAAATGGGACATCTCAAATCTAAATCTAGATTAGATGCAAACTTTTGGAGAACTTCAAAAGAAAGCCATGCAGGCATAATTGCTCAGAGAAGAGGCAAGAATTAGATGAACATTGATAGATATTTAGAATATGATTCTTCCTAACATGGATGAACTATAGAAGCACATTTTACATTAAAAAAATCTCATCCATGACAATAATTTCTCCATTTTAGATGACATGATTGAATTGTCAATAGAAGTGCAGGTTGCATTGCACACATGCAGATCTTGGAAGAGAATTGGGACAAGACTTTAGTGCTTATCCTAAAGGTACATTCAGATTTCTTGTCACATTTTAGCATTATTATGTAAATAAATAAATATCATAAATCTTTGGCATTAATGTCAAAAAGGAGGAGAAGCTATGAGAAGATGCGAGAAGATATAAGGAGAAAGGGGTAGAAAATTGAAAGAAAATTGTAAATTGTAGAGAAAACGTATATTGTATGTATAATATACTATAAATTATGTATGGGGGAGCATTACCATGTAAAAAAATGTATCTTTTAGAAAAGAAATTTTGAAAAATCTCAAAAATAGTATACTATACCAAGTTGAAGACACAAGGTGATGGATAAAGATGTTTTTGAACATTCTTGAATTCAGTTTTGACTGATAAGTGTTTTTGTCACTAATTCCAAAGGGGAATATTGTTGACATTCTAGTCATGTTTATTATTAGTGACATACACTTATTCAGATTGTAAGTTTATATCAAGCATATTGTACAATTAATAGTGTTAACTAAATTATATAGTTATTAATTGACTTCTAAAATGTTACTGAGTTCTACACTTGCTAGCAAGTCCTTTGGACATATTTTAGGTTGCATCGAGTAGTTACTACAAAGTTGTTGATGTATAGTGTAAACTAAGCATCTCAGTATATGTGGAGTTTACTAGTGCAAACTAAGTTGTGCAGTGCTTAATGGGCTCATATTTGGTGTGGTGTGAGCCTAGTTTTAATTGAGCTACTCAGTGTTAACCAAGTGATTCAGTTTATACCGAGCTTATAGAGATATTATTGACTAAGCTATGAAGTGAGAATTAGGTGATTCAATATTTATGCCAAGTTTCATAGTATTCACTAAGTCACCAGTATAGATCGAGTTCAAGACTACTTGGAAGTGATCAGTATGGACCAAGCTTCTATGTCTACCAAGTGCATGACGATGTTGAGCATTGACAAAGGATGCTAAGTATTAGAACCTCACCGAGTTAGTCTTCAAAACCCAAGTTTTTACACTCTGGAAAACTTTGTAATATTTGTGTAAACTTGTATTTTGGCCAACTTTGTAATTTTTTAATTAGATTGGTAAATATGTAATGTTATGTATCACATCCAAAATATCAAAGAGATGTAATGTAATCATTAGAGGAGAGAAGAAGAGTAAATTACAAAGGCTAAAATAGTATAAGGAGTAGCAAAGATTTATCTATGATAACAAGGTAATTTGTATACTCAAAAGAATCTCATTTAGCAAACCAAGTTGTAGATCAAAGATCAGATACTACTTCATCCTAATAGGTGGATCAGTCAAATCCTTTAATAAGGCAGACCTAATAGTCTTATGTAAATCTCTTTACTAGTTGCATACTTCATTGTATGTTTGTAAATCCTTTTGCAAGGTGGACCTAGTAGTCCTTATTGCTCCTAATAGGGTAGATCATCAGAAGTGATCATTTTAAGCCTTAATAGGCCAGCTTTATACTATAGTACTAAATCTTGTGGGTATCATCCCCACCCTAGTTTTACTTTCTATTTGGAAGGTTTTTGTGTCACCAAAACTGTGTGTCAAAAGTGTTATGTATGCTTTAATGTTTTTACTTTCTCATGCATGCAATTAGATCAAAATATACATGAAGATTTAATTGCTAATTAAGGATAAAGTATTATTGGTTAATGATTCACCCCTCCCCCTCAACAACATAGCCTATCATAATATTTCCAACACTAAGAGTGTAGAAGAAGCATGTAAGGATGATCATTAGATGTAAGTAATGAAAGAAGAATTATATCAGGTAGTGAAGAATGAAACATGGGAATTAGTTCCTAGACCCAAATACAAGAATGTGATAGGAACCAAGTGGGTATTCAAAAATAAGATGAATGAGCAAGGAAATGTTGTGAGAAATAAGGCAAGATTTATTTTCAAAGGTTATTCATAGCAAGAAGGCATAGATTATGAAGAAACATATGTACCTATGACAAGAATGGAAGCAACAATGATGTTCTTGGCTTACACAGCAAGAAAGAATTTCAAGGTCTATCAAATGGATGTCAAGTTAGCTTTTCTAAATGGAGAAGTTGAAGAAGATGTCTACATTGAGGAACCTAATGGATTCCCTCTGACAAAAGAAAAAGAGTTTGTATCCAGACCAAAGAAAGCACTATATGGTATGAAGCAAGCACCTAGAACCTAGTATGCAAGATTAGATAAGTATTTGTCTAAGATTGTATTTACTAAAGGTACAATAGATGGTAATCTATATTGAAGGAAAATTTATGATGGTATGTTTATCATTTTAATATTTTTGGATGACATAATATTTGGAGCAAATTATAAAGAAAGTGATAAGTTTGCTAAGGAGATGAAAATTGATTTTGAAATGAGCGTGATAGGAGAAATGAAGTTTTTAATAGGATTGTATATTGCATAGAGAAAAGATGGGATATTTATTTCAAAAGGAAAATATCTAAATGACTTGTTGAAAAGATTTGGTTTAGAAAGTTGCAAACCCATTGGTACACCCATGATAACTAGGCACAAGTTATCTAGTAAAGATGAGACACCTATATTTAAGTAGAACAAGTATAGATCTATGATTGGAGGATTGCAATATCTGACTCACACCAGACCAAATTTACTAAATGAAATTGGGATTGTGCAAATATTCCAAGATAATTCAAAAGAGTACCATTATGTAGCAGTAAAGAAGATTTTTAGATATTGGAAGAGAACATATGATTACAGATTTTGGTATGATAGATCAAGTGATTTTACCTTGTGTACATATACCTATGTAGATTGGGCAGGTAGTATGGATGACAGAAAGAGCACTAGTAGTGAAACATTCTTTCTTGGAGGAAGATTATTTTCTTGGTTGAGCAATAAATAGGATTGCACCTTTCAGAGTACAGTTGAGGCAGAGTATGTTGCATTAGCAAATAAATGTAATCAAGTTATGTGGATGAAGAAAATGATGAAGGATATTAGAATTGAGTTTTCAAAACCTATTATCATTTACTATGATAACACATGTACAATGAGCATGTCTAATAATCTAGTGTTGCATTCTAAGGCAAAGTACATATCCATAAAGTATCACGTTTTGAGAGAGAAGGAAACAAAGAAGGAGATAAGATTGGAGTATGTAACTACTAAAGATTAGATTGTAGATATATTTACAGATCCTTTTCCTAAATAATCCTTTTGAGTAACAAAGATTTGTGCTAGGGGTTATGCCCTTGCCTTCTTCAGAGTAGATGATACAAGGAGTGAATCAGTCTAGTAGTATAGAGCACTATGGTTAGACAAGACTGAATGTCAATGCTTCTTTTATGGGGGATTATTTGGTATGTATTGAGTTATTGATGACTCTTGGTATTTCATATCTTGTATTAAATATTTTCTTTGAACACTTGAGTAGATAGAAGATTTGGAAGAAGTATATTATAACAATTAGTATTTTGTACTTGTATTTGACACCTTTGACATTTATGTCAATGGGGGAGAAGATATGCATGAAAAAATCTAATCAATGGGGGAGAGAATATGTAAATAGAAGCACCTATTGAGTTGTCAATGGGGGAGTGTTGTCTTTTTAGGGAGATTTAGAAAGATATATGTAAGTGCACAAAAGAATATGTGAGTGTGTAGAAGAATATGTGAGTGCACAGAAGAATATGTTAGTGTGCAAAAGAAAGTGTTTGTGCATAGAATGATATGCAGCCAAAAATTATTGTAAGATGATCACCATGAACATACCAGTAGCCAAAAGATTTTAGATTGATAAGGAGGATTTGAAAAGAAGATAGCAACAACAACAACAACAGGAAACATGTTGGTATTCTTGGAACTTAGATGTTTTTCATCTATGCTTCCATCAATGCCAAAGGGGGACATTGTTAGCATGAATGTTGATGATACTACATTGGGGGAGTATCCTAAGCATTGGAGAGTATTGATATGTTATAGTCATGACTATATTTATTTTTGATGTCAACATAGTAGTAATTCTATAAAGACTAGAAGAATAGTAGTTTGTAATCTTATGATGTGTAGAAGCTAAGGAAGTATTAGATGATATACAGTGGAGGAAATTTTATGTGGTTGTCATGATGACATGGTCAAGAGGACTAATTCTGATTTGATAATGTACAAAAGTTACACTTCATTTACTCGAAGTAGTGCAAAAATAGAGCATTAGAAAACAAAGTTTAGATGATGTATCACTATCTTTCATTTGAGATGTAATGTAGATGATGCACAAACATATGTGATAGGGAATAGTCATCTTGTAATTCTAGCATGTGCATAAGAAGTGGTTTCACACATGTGACTATTTGTATAGATTGTGAGCTAAAAGTGCTATTGTAATTATGAATTAATTGATTATCTTATATTAATTAATTGGAAAAGTCTCAAGGATGACTCATAGAATTATAGTGGAGATATGGTATAAAGATTTTTTTTCCTTTTTAGTCAGTGAACTTGTTGGAGAAGACCAAGTGGTATGCAAAGTATTAGAGAGCAAAGCAAGAAGGAGCAAAATGCTTGCTAAATGCATGTAAGCAATCCAAGGGATCATTGGATGTGCAATATGAGATCTGGTTACAAGATCTGAAGAAAAATAAGTCTGGTTGATAGGACAAAGATAGAGGAACAATTACAATTTAGTTCTATTATTTTGCAAGGAATAATATAGAGATCATTTGGATAGTGGGTTTATTGATCTTAACATTGAAGCTTTTTGGGCAGTGGGTCTAGCTATCTTCCACAACTGTTAAAAGGGTTAGCAAAACTCCTAACATGGTTGGAATCTCCTAATTGTAGGACCTATAAAATGGGCTAATTTCTAACATACTATGAGCAAATCAAAAACTCAATAAACATATGCTAGCACCCTCTAGTCTACCATGAAAGCCAAACTAATAGAAAGGAAGCAAAACAATATTAAAACTTCTTCTTTCATTTGTAGCTCCCATGTCCTTCTTTCTTCTCCAAATGATGTAGCTTCAAAATTCCCTATAGTGCACACAATTATGAAGAAAATCCTAAGATGATGATAATGCTATGAGAATACTTGAACTTGTGATTTTAGTGTGAGACAAAGAGTGCAAAAGATGAGAAAACTACTGACCAAAAATGAGAGAAAGAGTGCTCATTTTATAATCAACATGGAAGATGAGAGCATTGGATTTGTCACCCCTAGATATGTGACTTGGCATGAGATTCCTTTGAGAATCCATGATGCATATGACACAAGATGCCAAGTGTAGGGTTCTATGATGCATGGAAGTCAAACTTGGCTAAAGATGGTTGAGAATCTATGATGCATCATATGCCACCTCAAGACCACTTAAAGCCAAGAATCTATGACAATGGAAGCTAAATATAGACATGCATAAGAGAATAAGAATCTTGGATTATGACATATCTTAGCCAAGTGTCAAATGAGAATCCACAAGGTGTCACACCCATGTGTCATGATGATGTCAATATTTTAAGGAATATTTGAATTAAAAATCCTTTATTCCACAAAATAGAAGTTACTAAAAAATGGAATTAATGGAGAAAAATATGACTTAGGAAATTAAGAATTTCCATGGTTTATGAATGATTAACCAATTAATTAATAAAATTAATTAATTGATTGAGGATGAAAATTAGGAAGAATAATTAGTAAGAATGAAAGGATTAAATTATGGGTTATTTAACCCTATAGAGAAAGTTAGCAAATGATTGGCCAGATTGATTAAATAAGTGCGGCCATATCCTTTGATTAAATGTGATGATGATAAAAATTGAATAGGATGATGATAGGTAGACCAAAGCCATGGTCAAATTGATCGATTGATTGAAATTGATAATATGCCAAGGACACGTGACATGAATTAAAGATACATAACATTTAACTCACATGGTAAAATGCTACAAGATCGAGATTGATTAACAAGGTTGATCACAATAATATCAACGAACATTCTCAATATTATTAAAATAGTTGATGATGTCATGATTTGACACTGAGGGACTCGACAATGTCAAAGATCAAATAACATGAATGATAGTTTGACCTAGCATTGAGAGCCATGAAAATAATAAGGTTAGATTGATAAGTTTTGATAGATTGATAGGCTTCCAAGGCACTAAAAGCCAGAACAATGCCTTGGATCGGATAGATGATGATTTATTTCAGATGTTTGATATGATTCATGATGATTATAGTTGATTTCAAGTGATTCCAGATTGATTTGGGGTGATTTTGAGTTAATTTGATGTGATTTATGATGATGTTGAAATGTTTCCAAAATGATGTGAAATTTATGTGAAAGAGTATATGATGATGATAAACATTGTTAAGATATAATCAAGTTGGCCAAAAGATCAGAGTTAGTGGAATGAGAAAATGAGATGAATTAATATGGAAAGTGATGTCAATTCAAGGGTTTAAGAGTATTTTCAAGGGTTACCACTCAAGATAGTGGCCAAATAATGAAAATGATAGCTCAATTTGTTCACAAAAAAGATACAAATCCAAGACAAGTGATGGTTCAAAAATCAATGTTGAAATGCAAAAGTTATGGCCTCCAAAGTGCAACATAGGGGCTCTAGAAGTAGTTTCGGGCATCCTACTACCCCAAGTGTGCCTAGTGCACACTTGGTAAGCCCAAGTGCACCATGATAGTACCAATTGTTCCCATAATGCACTTGGGAAGCCTAAGTGTGCTCAAAAAGTGTAGAATGTGCCTTGAAAGGCTCTGGGGGCCAAAACTAGCTCGATTAGACTCAGAATGACCTGAAACTTTGTGTACATGCCCCAAATGGTGGGAAGAGGTTAGAAAATGAGTGAAATTAGTCAAACATTATCAAATTTGTCAAATTTCATCAAACATAGGTTAGATTCAGGTTGGACTAGGTGGAAAGCCTAAGAGGGTTGACAGATAGTGTAGGATGATGCAAGAATGTAGGAATGCAAGATGAAGATAATTTGGTGTATCGAAACACATGATAATGGTGGTGAGTGAAGATATGAATGAAATAATATATAAGGGATGAGATGAGAACTAGTTAGAATGAGGTGAAGACTTTTACTTTCAAAAAGGTGTGCTATATGTCAAATGGAGCTTTATTCTGATGAAACCATAGATGCAAACCATTTTTGAGAATCTACACTAACAGGGATTCAAAATTTTCTAACAAGGACTCATATGTGCTAAATGTTATAATAGAATCCTAATAGGGTCTATCCTCTAACAAGGAATATTTATATTAGCACATCATCTTGTGGGTACCATCCCTACTAGGGTTTTCCCTTTGATCAAGGATTTCCCTACTTAACATATCAAGTGTTAATTATGTATAAGTATCTTTTTGTGGTTTTAGTTTATATTACTCATATGGTTAAGTTTGTTTAAGTCTAATGATTATGATAATAGATGGATGCTTGATTCACCCACCCCTCTTAGTTATATCAGTGGACTATATATTCTAATAATGTTTATAAGTCTCCCTATCTTACAATTCTTCTTTGTGATCATAGCATCATAGGTGCATATTTTATGAATTTAGATCTTATGATAGCTCTTTATTGTATGATCATAAGTGTTAAATGTTGAGTAGGCTACATGGTGTTACAATGTTATGATGGATTGTTGGTTGCCTGATCATAGAGGCTAGAAGGAAGAATCTTGACCATATGAAGGTAAGGGAAACTTGAAGATCATGAGACTAGCAAAATATTTTGGTCATGATGTGTTATGATGCTACAAGATCAGATAATCATAAGGAAGTTGTGGGTATTTTCTTTGCTGTTAGATTAAAGGAAAATCAAGGGTTGTCATTATGTCACTATCCAGAGTTACAAGTTCATTGGTTATAGTGTATAGTATCAAACTAACATGTAGCTAGGTGAGCCTAGTTTCTTGAGTCTTTCATCACATCATCACCAAAGGAAAAATATTCTCATCAAATGAGGGCTAATCATTTGATCAATTCTTTCTATTGTAAAATTTGTGGGTTTTAAGTCATGACCTTGCATAGTCAATGGCCAATCAGTCCAGTTATTTGTAGCATCATATGTTAAATTTTCAAGGTTTATGATCTCACAATATTTCCTTATCATGGCACCATAACAATATCATGGTAGATTAACAAGTTAGTTATAATGTTATGACAGACACTTAAGTTTATGATCTTATGGGAGGTGAAGGATTGTAAAGTTGATTTCTGAGTCTCTTGATGTTAGGAAAGTTAGTGTTGTCATGATATCATAGATATGGGTGATCGTAAAAGGAAAGTAAAGAGCTTGAAATCTTTCAAGATGGTTATTTATTCATGAGATCATAAGGAGAGATGCCAATGGTTTGCAAGGTTATGAAGATCTAAATGTTTGTCGTGCCATCATATGATCATAGGATCATAGGTTGGTGAATGTGTTAGAAGGATCTTAGATGTGGTAGTTCTTGATTGGCCAAAGTCTTAAACTATTCATGGAGGTTACAGCTGTATATTTATCATTGGATTTGATTAAATCTATGGCTTTCATTATGTCACTTTCTCAAGTTCTAGGTTTATTTACCAAAGAGACATAATGAAAATGCAACATGTGTCCTAGGTGGGCCTTTCTTCTTTGTGGCTAGTGGAGTTGTCAGATGATGTAACAACTATCAAAATTTTATTCATTTCCTTTTGAAGTGGGCCAGCTTCTCGATATATCCTTGTCAATCAATGATTTTGATATGATCAATAGTTGTCATTATGCCGTTATGAAAAATTGCACGATGAATAGTTATAGTGACATAATGAAAAGTTGTCATGTGTCAAGCTAGGCTAGGTCCATAGGGCTTCTTCATTCCCAACATCACAAGTTTCAACAATAATTTTATCAAATATACAAAATTCATTTGATCGATGCTCTCTATTGATGGGCTTCATAGCTTTTGGTTGTTACATTGTGAGGGCTAGGGGCAATTATTAGTTTGATCTCCATCATTTATTTTTCTAGAATCAATGGCCAATGGATGTGCACTTTCTAAAGGTGCATGATCTTTAGCCAAAGTAGGATAATGAAAAGTGGAGACATGTCCAAGTGGGCCCAAAATTTTAGTCTCTTTAGATTGCATCATTGCAAGGATAGAAATATTTCATCGAGTGAAGGTTGATATGTTCATTCAATAAGAATTCATCTAAAGAAGTAGGGAAAGAAATAAAGTGTTCCTATATTATGACAAGGAAATTGTTCATAGGATCATGAGGTTGATTTTTGATGATTCAGATGTTATGATAGAGTATGATCATAAGATTTTAAGGTTAATAGCTAAGTTCATAGCATCATAAAGAGAAATTGATGGATCTATTATCCTACAACAATGGTTGTCATGAGATCATGCAATTAAAGGATTCTAAGATAGGATAGAGGCCCAATGCTATGATGAAGGCCATGGTCATAGGATCTCAAGGGTAGATTGGTGGGCCTCCAAAGCTATAAAGAAGAGGTTGTTGAGAGATTGTAAGGTTATGTTGTTATTGTATGATCATAAAAGAGTTTCAAGATGGGCTCAAAGCTATGATATGGTCACGATTGTAAGATGACAAGGATTATAAAGAGTGCATTTGACTATAAGATACTTGGGAAATCATAAGATCATAAGTGTTGGGTTTTCAACTAAAGATGATACAAGGGCTTTGACTTCATTTGGCAATTGTAAGATTGTAGTTTGACGTAAAAGGATATTTTGCTTTTCCAAGCTAGAAAATATAGAGAAAGGCCTTCAACCAATGAAATCACAAGAAAGGTATAGGATGAGGGTTGAATATAGTTGATCCACTGATCTTTTAGACTTTGCATGCTGATAACAAAGAGAAAACTAGCTCTTAATGACCATATTGATCTTTTGATCATCTTCCATTACTTTTTTTCATTCTTCCTATCTGTTAATTTATTTCTTATTTCTTCCTATTGCTTTAGTTATCTATCTACCCAATCTACAATTATGACCACCATTTTTTTGTCCCTTCTAAAGTTGAATATGTGCATGGGGATCAGATTTCAACATATAGGCACATGCTTAGTCAAATCCTTTTGTATCACCATTGATGGTTCTTCTTCAACTTGATTATAGTGGTTGATTTTTTGGCATCCAATAGAAGTTTCTCAGTTGTGCTTGAACTATAAAAGCATGTTTTGTACCCCTTCTAATGGTTGATCTTTTCTCTAATTCTATAGCAATTGTATTCTATGCTCTACTACTATAATTTTCTTTTCCTTTGAATTCATATAATTCTTTGTTGTATCTCTTTCTTTCACTAATATACCGTGTAATATCTTCTTTCCTTATGTTAATGTATTGTCTTTATTCTATAACTATATGATTGTATCTACTTGGACTTTGAATGATATGGAATGAAGTCTCTTCCTTATAGCATTCTTTTAGTTTTTGATCTGCATATAGTTGTTGAGTTAAACAAGTATTGAATCTATATACTTTGAGGTTATATTGATGAAATATACATTCTTAGATAGAGATAAGATAGAACATACTATTTTGTGTATCACCTCCTCTTAGATTAGAACATGTAGTTTTCTTTCATGCATTCCTTCTACCTTTTCCTCTCAAGAACTAGTTAGGTGCATCCTAATAGCAAGGAAACTAGCCTTCTCTAGAGACTCCATCTCATTGTTTATGTCCCACAACTTTGAGATTGTTTGCATGTTTCACAAGGTTTCCTTTAGGTCAAAACTTTAGGAAAGGGTGCAAGATTTTGTGACAATAGTTTTTGGCATGCCTGGTGGGACTCTCACATTGAAGCATTTTAAGTTCACTTGTGTCAAAGAAGAGAACTTCAAATATATGTTGAGAAGATAGTGTTGCTCTTAGTATTCTAGGCCTTTAAGAGGCTTATTTTATAAGTACTATGTGACTCTATTCTACAATACCTCTTTGTTTTTAGACAAAAGTTCATGTGATCCATGCCTGAGGCTTACACAAGGGCATCTTCTATAGGTAACTTTCAATATATTGATCTTTCATTCTCAAACCCTAGAAAGATAAAGACTAGACTCTCTCTATCACTAGTCAGGAGTACTAAAGAAATACATACACCTACAAGATCAATCTCTACCCCTCCTACTAATAGATCCTAGCCTAAGATACCATGTACTTGTTTAAATAGATCACTTGTTTATATGGATAGAGCCCATTCTTTTGCCACCTTCCATGGTGGAAGTCCCCTTCTTCTAGCTCAAAGACATGATATCATAGTTGTTGTAATTAAAAGTATACATTAGTTTACTGGTGAAATTTCCATTTCTCCCTTTGATCATATTCAAGAAGTTTCAAATGTCTACATTATACATTGTATTGTAGAAGATGATGTTGATGTTAGGCTACTAGCTTCATCCTTAAAAGGGAAAGCCTTATAGTGGCATAAAGGTTTGGCTCCTAATTCTATTAGTGATTGGGATGGGTTAGGAGCTGGGCTTTGTAAACATTTTGAAGACAAGAGTGATTACCTATGGCTCTTATGTTGGAAATATAAGAAGAGTAACTAAGAGGAGAGAGGTGAACTATTTACCACAAAAACAAATTCTAGATCCCTTAGATGTCAACACAACTTAAACATAAACTCTAATAAACTATATTTTGATGTAACTTGACAAACACACAAGCACTTAGTTAACACTAGTAGATGTTGTAACTCAACAAGTGCTAAAAATTAATTATTATGTGGAAATAAATGATATTTATGATGTTAACTATGATTAACCTTAATTAAACTTAGTTACTGATTTTTACTATGATTAACTATGATTAGCCACCAATTGCATCTAGTTACTGATTTTTACTCTTTTGAAGTGAACCCTTTTAGGAGCCAAACTTAGTAAAGGTTAAAAAAAACACTATTAGGTTTGACCCTATTAGAGGATTTAATCACCTTGTTAGGAGTGGCCCTTTTACAGGTCTTTAGACACTTCAATCTAGAAATGCCATCTTGTTAGAGGATTTACAAATAGTTGTTAAGCCAACTCTGTTAGGAGATTTAGATCACTGATTCAATGGTTAGAGAGTAACAATAAAATGACCCAATTTATGATGCAATTGAATTACTAATTATAGATCTCAATTCCAACTTCAATACTTGTTCCTTCTTGATCGAATGTATCTTTGCAACTCCACAAGGATATTCTTCTTATCCTTAAAATTCATTTCCTCTAAGCATTCTTCTACTTCATACTCCTTCCCATTCCAATCCAAAACTTGACCTCACATTTATATCTTATACATCATCTAGTTGGATTGAATAGAACTTACATCAATTAATGTTCATCTTCTTAGTTGGCCAAAACCATCAAAAAAATTGATTCAACTCAATAGGCTAAAACATGAAAATTCCTTTGTTAGCCAATCTTGCTCAGCAGGCATTAACCATAATAGATTTTCCTTTGTTAACCAAGTGAGCTCAGTTAATACTAGTTTTCATGCCAACTTGCCTTTTCTTCCATGTGAACTCTGTAGACACTATATTCAATGTATTATCTTTGGTAACTAAGTGAGCTTAGTTAACACTCATTACTTTCCAACTTTTCTTTGTCTCTCAAGTAAACTCGGTGGACACTATCAACTAAATTTTTCATAGATAGGAATGCTTGGTAGTCACAAAAAACTATCTTCATTTCCTTGGTGAGCTTGATAGACACTGACTAGTGAATGTATGACATTTTGTATAACATCAAAGAAAATATACAATTGACCAATTCCTTTCAACAATATCCCTCTTCAATATTGATGGCAAGACAACATGCCATAATACAATGAAATTATAGAGAAAAATAAAGTAAGGAAAATATCCTTATTTTCATTCTATTCTCATCCATGAGAATTCCCTTTGTCAGTGTGAACTCCCTCTATCTTTAGTCTTCTCCCTCTATCAGAAAACTCTGAATAAATGCGACATCTTCTTCTGATAGCAAACACTCTCTCTTTGATATCAGCTCTAAATTTTTTTGACTAGGTTCTTCTTCTTTAATATCTTTAGCATATCAAACTCTTCTCCATTCAATTATTACACCAAACTCTCCCTTTTTGACATATAATGCTAAAGATCATAAATAGTATAGTTTCTAATGTACCCTAAGTATTGATTCATATGCAATCTTCCCTTACGTAATGCATCCTTACGTAATGGCTTGGTGAATATGTCTACAATTTGTTCTTTAGTATTCACATATTCCAACCTTAATTCCTTGTCTTCTACCAATTCTCTCAAGAAAAGAAATTTTATTGTAATGTGTTTGGTCTTGGTATGCATCACTGGATTCTTTGATATGCTAATTGCACTAGTGTTATCGCAGAAGATAACCATTGGATCCTTGATTTCCATCCTCATACTTGCCAACAGTTGTTTGAACTAAACAATATTGAAAAAAATGACTATTGATGCAAGATATTTAGCCTCTGTTATTGACTGAGATATGTAATTATTATTTTTACTTCTCCAAGACACTAGTCTTTTACTAAGAAAGAATGCCCCACCATTGGTCTTCTTTCTCTCATCAATGCTTCCTACCCAATCAGCATCAATAAGGGCTTTTAACTCTAAGTTGCCTCCTTTCTTGTACTATAATCCATATTCTTTAGTACCTTTCAAATATATCATGATTCTCTTGATTTCCATCATATGATTTTCTTTAGGATTATATGAGAATCTTGCCACCATATTGACTGCAAGAGCAATGTCAAGCCTAAAATGCACAACATATTGCCATTTACTAATCATTGATCTATATGTGGTCTGTTCTACCTCCTTGTTATCATTTTTAGAAAGATTATATCTAGTAGACATAGGTGTTCCAACTAGCTTTGAATGCTCCATTCCAAATTACTTTAGAATCTCCTTGATATATTTCGACTAAATAATGTAGATACCATCTTTCTTTTGTTGAATCTATAATTAAACAATTTTTTTTTTATCTTAGCAAACATAGAAATTTCAAATTCTTTACTCGTCTCTTCTAAAAAAGCTTGCACAAGTCATCATTTCTAGTAAACAATGTGTCATCAACAAAGATTTCTACCAATACAATATTCTTGGCAAGTCCTTCTTTGATATAAAAAATTTGTTATCATTTGTTCTTTAAAAACCAATCTCTATCAAGTAGTTGTGAAGTCTTCCATACCAAGCTCTAGGAGCTTGCTTGAGTCCATACAATATTTTGTGTAGTGCTAGGATCTACAAAGCCTTATGGTTTTTCTATGTAAACTTCTTCTCCAAGAATGGAGATTTCACATCCATTTGATAAACATTAAAAAATTAAGGTATTGCATATGCTAGTAAAGTTCTAACACCTTCTAATCTTGCAATAGGAGAAAAAGTTTCACCATAGTCAATACTTTCCTCTTGAGAGTAACCTTTTACAAACTAACCTTGCTTTTTTTCTTGAAATTTCTCCATCTTCATTCAACTTATTTCTAAAAACCCACTTTGTGCCAATAACATTCTAATCCTCGGGTCTAGGAACAAGAGTCCAAGTCTTATTCCTTTCTATCTATTGTATTTCTTTATTTTTGCTTCAATTAAACTTTCATTAGCCACAACATTTTTAACATTTCTAGTTTTAGATTTAGTAATAAAAAATGTATGTTTCAATTTGTTCCTTGTCATTGTACCATCAAACATATTTCCAATGATCTATTTAGGTGCATGGTGCCTTCTGACATATCTTGCTAATATAGGTACTTTTGATTTAGAAATTTTTTCTTACAACTCAACATGATCTTCAAGCTCAGGTCCTACTATCTATGACTCAAGACATTCTAACTTAGTTTTCTCTAGCATCAAATTGGTAGCTATTGACTATGATTTAGGTCCTTCAAACTGGGATTCAGGTTGTACTGGTTGTAACTCGGGTACTTCTAGAGATTTTGGGGACTCTGTAGATGAAGTTCTTGACTTCCAATTAGATTAGGCAATGTATCAGGTTCATAGTACACAAACCTTCTTTAATCCTTAGGTCCTTTGATGCTTTCTTCTTCACTCTTTTCCAAAAACTCATCAATTCTTACATGTGCATGTTCTATGATCTCATGAGTTAAAAAATTCAAACATTTATATGCTTTACTTCTACAAGAGCACCATAAGAATATTCCTTAATCACTTTTGACATCAATTTTTCCTTTCCTATAATCCTTCAAGATATAACATTTGCTACCAAATACTTTCAAGTAACTTACATCAGGTTTGTAGCTATACCACAGTTCATAAGGTGTTTGATTTGAGTCTTTCTTCAACTATACTTTATTCAAGGTATGCACTACAGTACTGATTGCTTCCTTCTAGTATTTGATTGCAAATTTCTTTTCTATCATCAAGGTTCTTACATAATCCATGATGGATCTATTCCTTCTTTCTGCTATACCATTTGGCTTAGGTGTACCAATTGTTGATACTTGTCTTTTGATTCCTTTCTCAAAGTAAAATTCATTGAATTCATTACAGATGAATTCACCTCCTCTATCTAACCTTAGACATTTAAGTTTCTTTCCAGTTTCTTTCTCTACTCTTGCTAGATACCATTTAAACTTTTAGAAAGATTTAGATTTTTCTTTTAAATATATTATAGTCATAATTCTAGAATAATCATCAAACAATAAAATGAAATACTTATCTCCATTGTAGCTTTCTATGCCAATAGGTCCACAAAACTCTATATGAACTAGCTCCAAGACTTCTTTTGAATGATAATTATTGCTTCTAAAACTAGTCTTTCCCATCTTTCCAATTTGACACTTTTTGCATAAACCCATATCAGGTTTCCTCAAACTAAGAATGCCTCTTACTCTTTTATTGTTTCTTATTTTGACTAGATTATCAAAATTCACATGACATAGCCTTTTGTGCCATAACCAACTTTGTTCTACTTAATAAATGATACATGAACTTTCATTGAGATCTAGGTAAAATAAGTCACCTTTTGTCTGATGATTTGACCCAACTAGATTCCTTTTCAATCTTGTAGCTTGGCTTCAAATACAGACTCAATACCTTTGGAACTAGGAACATAGTTATCATAGCTATCCAATTCAAAAGCTGTCAATCTACCCACTAGAGAATCCAAATTTATCTTATTGTTCCGATCACATCTCATCTCTTAAATAGTAGATACTCTAATTGCATAGATAGGAAGAAGGGTTCTAATTACTTTACTTACGACTATTTTATCATCAATGTCTCCTCTAGGGCCTTTGATTGCACTTACACTTGCTTTGATTTGGTCAACATATTTTGAAATGTTCTCATCCTCTCTCATCTTCATCTGATCAAACTAGTCTCTAAGACTTTCTTCTTTGGCTCTTTTTACATTATCATCACCTCCATAGATATCCTTTAGTTTGGTCTACATTTCATGAGTAGTAGAGAAGTCTTTAACTTCATCAAATTCAGCATAGTTGAGAGTAGAAGCAATATCAATCATCATGATATTATGATTTTTCTTTTCTACAACCTCTTTAACTATTAATATTCTAGTAGGATTCTTGTATTGATTATCAAGATATTTCAAACCTAAATCATTGATGGTTTCTAGATGCAACTTCATAAATTCATGCCATGCTGCAAAGTTGTCTCTATTCAACTTTAAGATATCTCGATCTTTAGCTTAGGTCCTTGAAACCTTCTCTACAACCACCAAAAGCTCTGATACTAATTTTTGGAAATATAAGAGGAGTAACTGAGAGGGGAGGGGTGAACTAGTTATAACAAAAATAAATCTCAAATCCCTTAGATGTCAACACAACTTAAACATAAACTCTAAGAAATTGTATTCTGATGTAACTTGACAAGCACATAGGCACTCAATTAATGCTAATAGATGTTGTAACTCAACAAATAATGAAAATCAATTTTTACTTGGTAATATCTAATCTTTAAGATGTTAACTATGATTAGCCTTAATTAAACTTAGTTGCATACACATAAAATAGCATGAACACACGTGACAACAAGATTTAACATGGAAATCCAATTTGGGAAAAACCACCAATTGCAACTAGTTACTAATATTCACTCTTCTAAAGTGAGTCCTATTAGGAGCCAACACTATTAAAGGTTACAAAGCACATTTCTTGGTGTGACCCTATTAGAGGTCTTGTTAGGAGTGGCCTTGTTAGAGGTCTTCAAACACTTCAATCTAGAAATGCCATCTTGTTAGAGGATTTATAAATAGTTGTTAAGACAACTCTGTTAGGAGATTTAGATGATTACTGCAATGGTTAAAGAGTAACAATGAAATGACTTGATTTTTGATGCAACTAAATTTTTGATTATAGATCTCAATTTTGGCTTCAATACTTGATCCTCCTTGATCGAATGTATCTTTGTAGATCCACAAGGATATTCTTCTTATCCTTCAAATTTGTTTCCTCTAAGCATTCTTATTCTTCATACTCCTTCCCATTCCAATCCACAACTTGACCTTGCATTTATATCTTATACATTATCAAGTCATATTGAATATAACTTACAATAACTAATAGTCATCTTCTTAGTCAGCCAAAACCATCAAAATAATTTATTCAACTCAATAGGCTTAAAAAAAAAATCCTTCGTTAGCTGATCTTGCTCAGTACACACTAACCATAATAGATTTTCCTTCATCAACCAAGTGAGTTCAGTTAATACTAGTTTCCATGCCAACTTTCTTTGTCTTCTAAGTGAACTCAGTAGACACTTTCTTCTGCAAATTCTCTTTGGTAATCGAGTGCTCGTAGTTAACACTTTTTACCTTCCAATTTTTCTTTGTCTCCCAAGTGAACTCGATAGAACTATCATTTGAACTTTTCATACACAAGAATGCTCAACAATCACATAAAACTATCTTCATTGCATTGGTGTCCTTGATAGACACTAATTGGTGAATGTATGACATTTTATATAACATAAAAGACAATATATAATTGACCAATTGTTAAATCAATATGGGAGGAGAAACCTTTCCTGATGTCTATGAAATTTCCATAAGTGTAGAAAATATTTTGATACAATGAGGATAATTAGCACAAAGGCCTATACCTTTCTTCCCTAATATGTCAAATCATCAATACATAGCAGCCCCTATCCCTACTATGACCACAAGTTAACCTCTTGAACTGGATCCAGTTGCCTCCACATCTTCTAGTGAATTTGAAGAATTGAAGGATATGACGCAAGCCCTTATGTTGAGTAATCAAAATTTCTAAGATTAGGGCTCTAAGATAGGAAAGAAGTTGCAAGATCAAGAAAAGAAGTTGGAGGACACTTTCTCGGTGGTCTAGGAGATGAGCAACAAGTTGGTGACCTTAGAAAGGAAACAAGATCAAAATATTAGGCCTCCCCAACCTTATTTTCAAAACCATAAATATAATGGGCCTATTGGAAATACATCTTTAGAAAATAAAAACCCAAATCTAGTGAGGGCATTAGTTCCTCAAAATAACTTTTCTCAATACTAGGATTTCTATCCCTCTTACAACTATTCATATGGTCATTGCATGTGCTAGAAGGTAGAATCATACTTGGCATTGACTACACAAGATCAAGCATCTGGACAACAACATAGTGCCACTCAATCTTCTAATGTTGCCCATTTGTAGTACCAAGGTTATTGTTCTTTCATGAACCATCAACAAGAAGAACATTTTCATACCAATTAGGATGCCATAGCTCACAACACTAGAAGTAAAAGGAGAGCTATTGAGGATGTTATACCTCCACAAAAATCAATCTTCAAATTCAAGAGTTTCTCCTCATGTTCTAATAATGAATACACAACCAAATGTGGCTACCCAACATCATCATGACAAAAATAGAGGGAAGCCTATGAAATGTCAAGCTACTCATGTTAAGTCATCAGCCCTTGTAGTTCCCAAAGCTTTAGTCAAAACAATGGGTACTTGTCTTAAAATTGTAGATTAGATGAAGAGGACCAATGTTAGTGTATTTATGTGGGATGTTGTTACTACTATGCCATCACAAAGAGTGCTAGTGTAGCAGGAGCTAGAAACAATAATAGTGGATAAACTACCTCCTTTCTATGTCTCCATAATCATAGGAGATAAACTAGTGCATAATTGTACGATTAATTTAGGGGCTAGTAGTTCTATAATGCATAGGTGTGTAGCTGAACTCATGGGTATTAAAGATGAGCCAATGGTTAGGGATATGCTCCAATTAGATGGCAGCTTTATCAAGATAGTAGGATTCTTGAAAAATGTAGAAATGGCACTGCATACTTTCCCCAGTTATAATATTACACAAGATATATTAGTAGCTAAGGTCAAACCACATTTTTCCATGAATCTTTCCAAAGACTTCACTACATAAATAGGTGGCTATATTTCATCTAACTAGTCTTACATGTTTTTTATAACAAGGTATGGGAAAAAAATCTTCCATAAGAGCAAAGCCCCTAGCCCTCAATCATATAGAAACCTACACTCTAATTCCCATAAACATGAATTGCACTATCCATAAGATAGATTATAAAGATATGGCACAAGAGCTTGCTACTTCCTTGGTAGAGGTTCATAATTATCTCTTGGATGAGTGGGAGATTGTATATCAATTTGACCCAATGCAAGAGGCTAGGGAGACATGTTTGGGAACCTATTGCATACTTGAGGAGGAGGCCCCTGTTCCCAATCTTATAAAGTCAAAAAAAAAATATGAGTGGATTGTGGAGTTTGTTCTTTGATGTCTTGAGAAATAAAAATGGCTCAAGGGTTGGTGTCATGCTAATTTCCCCTAAATTGGACAAATACTATTTCTCTTACTAACTGCCATTCAATTGCACAAATAATGTGTCAAAATATGAAGCAGTGATTTAGGGCCTTCAACTAGCACAAAGGAGAGGAATCCAATCCTTGAAGGTATATGGAGATAGAGAGATGGTTGTTCATTAGGGTAGAAACAAGAATATTAAAAAGAAAAACCTTCTCAATTCTTACAAGCATAGGGTTTGAGATTTTCTTGAGAGCTTTCAAGCATTCAACATCTAGAGCATCCCTAGAAGAGAAAATAAACACATTGATAGACTTGTAGCAATTAGTGCTTCTTATAATTTACAAGATCACGTTGAAGATGAAAAGGAAAAATATTAGAGTGGTGGTAAGCCCTACAAGCCTAGAAAACCATACCAATTGAGAAGCATTTGATTCTAATGTGCAAATTATAAATTTTCTACAAAATGAGGCAGAATTCTCTAAGAAAAACTAGTCTAGATTGCAAGGTCAATATGGTGATCAAATCATCAACCTTAGTTCCAAAAAGTTTCCAAAAGGTCTAATTAATTTTGGAAGTGTCCTCATTCTAAATGATTAGGCAAGAAGTAGAGGTCTAAATTTAGCTACCAACAAAGATGATCACATACTAGTGGGCATTGCTGAAAGGAGGACTCTCAATATGGGAAATGTATGCTCTGAAATAGAACAAGATTTTTTTTCATCTATGTCAAGAATTTAATGATGTATTTTCATGGACATATGATGATTTAAAGGGTTCTAACCCGAGTTTGTTTCAGCATACCATAGATTTGAATGGTAATGCCAAACCTATTAGGTGAAAATAAAGGCTAGTTAATTCCTAGAATTAAGCCATTAATGAGAAAGGAGCTATCCAAGCTTATAGATTCCAACATAATATTTCTTATTAAGCATTCCTCTTAGGTAGGTAACCTTGTTCCTATTAGGAAGAAGAGTGGGGAGATTAGACTATGTGTAGATTTCAAAGATCTAAACAAAGCCTCTCTAAAAGATCACCATCCCCTCCCTTCTATGGAGCAAATTCTTTCCAAAGTTAGTGGTTTAGAAAGATTCTTTTTCTTAGATAGGTTTTCTAGTAATAACCAAGTATTGGTCTAGGAGTCTAATAGATATAAGATAGCCTTTACAACTAAGTGGGACACCTATGAATATAGAAAAATGTCCTTTGGGTTAACTAATGTAGGTGCTACCTTCCAAAAGGAAATGGAGATGGCCTTCAAGAATATGCTCGAAAGGTTTGTGTTGGTCTACCTTGATGATATCAAAATCTATTCAAAGAATGTGGTAGACCGTTTTGGCCATCTAAAGAAAGTGTTCATAAAACATATAGAATATGGTGTATCCCTAAATCCAAAAAATTTTGTGTTTTCCACTAATTAGGGGAGATTGTTGGAAAATATTGTGTCCAAGGATGGCTTGACCATTGATCCTGAGAGAACAAAGGAAATTCTTGCTCTTTCTCTTCCTAGTCATAAGAAAGGGTTGCAAAGATTCCTTGGTAGAAATAACTTTGTGAGAAGGTTCATTTCTAATCTTGCTACCATAGTCAAGCCTCTTATAGCCATGCTAAAGAAGAACATGGTGTTCACCTACACAAAGGAGGGAGGAGCTAGTTTTGAAGATATTAAGGCAGCAATAGAATCAATCCCCACCCATATCAACCCCAATTTTGATAAGAACTTCATTCTCTACACCCTAGGGGGTGAGTCAAGCATCTTACCTATTTTTACTCAATTAAATGATACAAATGAAGAACAACCTATAGCCCTTTTTAGTGAGGGGCTAAAGGACTATGAAGATAAGTACAACTACGTTGAAAAGAAAGCTCTTTCAATCATAAGAGCTCTAAAGAAATTCACAAACCTTTTTTCTCACAACAAAGTCTAACTTTTGGGTCCTCATACAAGTCTGAAGGATTTCTTCCTAGCAAAGGATATCAATGAGAAGAGATCCAGGTGTATCACCAAGGTCATGGAATATGACATTGACATCCATATCACAAAGCTTGTGAGAGGGAAAGGGTTGTGCAAACAGATGATTTCATCATAGGAGATAACAAACGAGGATTCTCTAGTTATACAAGATGTAGAACTAACAAGAGATGAGAATAAAAATAATTGGACGTGGGACATGAAAACCTTCTTGTTAGGAGAAGGATATCCATAAGGGTTAGGCAAGGATAAAAGAAGAAAATTCAAATTAAATTCTATCCCTTTTTCCCTAGTGGATGGGATTATTTTGAGGAAAAATCTAAATGGAGCCTTACTAAGATGTATCAACCCTGATTAGATAAATAGGATGATCAAATAATTTTATGATTGTCCTAGTGGAGGTCACTTCTTAGTTTGAAAAAAATCTATGAAGGTCATGAGAGAAGGTTATTATTGACCAACTCTGTTTCATGACTATTATAAATATATAAGGAGATTTGAGAAGTGTGCTTCCTTTTTAGGAAAATAGAGATTAGTATATCTCCCCCTACATCCTATTTAGGTTGATCAACCATTTTCCCAATGGGGACTCATATTTATTGGTCCAATCAATCCACCTTCTAGATTTGGTCACAAGTAGATCTTAGCAAGAACTAATTATTTTACAAGGTAGATAGAAGAAATAGCCTTAAAGGATGCCACAAAGGCCTTAGTAGTGGAATTTCTTGATAGAATTGTTACCAGGTTTGGTACTTCTTCAACAATAATATCACACAATGCTAAGTCCTTTGTTGGGACTTATATTTTCTCTTAGGCATTTGATCATGGTATATATTAGAGCACATCCTCAAATTACTATCCTCAAGGAAATGACTTTGCTAAGTCCCCCAATAAGAACCTGATCAGAATCATGAAGAGGACAATTGAAGACAACTAAAGGTGTTGGCATTTAAAGCTAAGAATAACCCTTTAGGCTGACAAAATTACACCTAAGAGGTCCACTGAGAACTCTCCTTTCATGTTAGTTTATGGAAGGGAAGCAAGGATTCCTATCTCACTAGAGTTTCATCCCTAGGGCTAGTTCATCAGTTGGAGCTAATTGAAGATGATGTCATGATTGTCAGAATGGCAGAATTAATAAAATTAGTGGAAAAAAGGAAACAAGATATGTAGAATCTTGAAATACATAAACAACAAGTCAAAAGGAGTTTTGATGAAAAAGCTAAAGCCAAGGTCTTAAGAGAGGGAGACCTTTTTCTCTAGTGGGATGCTAATATAGCCAAGCTAGTCAGGCACCTTGAATTTGATGCTATGTGGAGTGGTCCTTATGTTATCACTAGCTGGAAAGAGGCCAATGCCTTTCAATTATCCATGTCCAATGGTGATGTTCTACCTATTCTAGTTAATGATATTTACCTGAAATCTTGCTTCTAAAGAAGATTAGGGTTTTGTGTATATATTAGAATAGTTTCCCATTTTCAATATGTGCATGAGAACATGCTTTTCTATCTATAAGATAGCCAATTTTTGAGGTTTTTCTCAATTGAAGAGTCAAGTGTCTTGTGTTTTAGACTGCGAGGTTTCATTTTTGTGACTCTATAACCCAATGGATCTCTTAAGGCCATTGGTCATATGCTTAGCACGAAAGCATCCCCTCTGAGTCACAAAAAATGTTAGCCACTATTGGTGCCCCTTCATTTGCTTGACACCATCATAAAAATCTAATCAGAGATACCTTTCATGGTGTCAAAATTACCCACTTGGTCAAAATTTGCTAAACCCTAGCCTTTCCCACCATATTTTTTGTTGTAGGTTATGATCTTATGATCAAGGGTTTTGTTATCCAATTGTAAGCATTCCTTTTTCCTCTTGCAATATTACAAATTATATTGTTAGTGAGTCATTATAAGTTCAATTGCCAAGTCTCTTGATCTCACGATCTTATTCTGTTGTAGCATCATAGGTCATGTTTTCTAAGGTCTTGATCCTGCGATATACCTTGTGGTCATACTATCGTATGTTATGTTTGTAAGTCTCCAAATCTTACAATTTTACTTTGTGATTGTACCACTGTGAGTGCATATTTTATGAATTATGATCTTATGATGCTATAATGGACTATTGATCATGTGATCATAAAGGATGGAAGGGGGCCTCTTGACCATACGAAGGTAAGGACAATCGTAAGACTGGTGAAGTATCATGGACATGATGTGTTACAATGCTATGAAAAGATGAAACAATGATCATAAGATTGTAGAGTAGAAGAAAGAGGGATGTGATGCTATGAGATCAGGTGAAAATAATGAAGATGTAGGTATTTTCTCCACAATTAGATTAAAGGAAAATCAAGAGTTGTTGTTATGTCGTTATCCAAAGTTGCAAGTTTATTATTTATAGTGATATAATGATGGACTACATGTAGCCAGGTGGACATAGTCTCTTGAGTCTTTTCATCATATCATCACCAAAGGAAAATATTCTCATTGGATGAATGGTAATAATTTGATAGATTCTTTAGATCGATAAAATTTGAGGGTTTTAATTTGCAACCTTGCAAAGTCATTGACCAGTCAACCCACTTGTTTGTAGCATTATGGGTGAAATTATCAAGGTTTGCAATCTCATGATATTCC
The DNA here is from genome assembly GCA_028749045.1 of Cupressus sempervirens. Lineage (NCBI taxonomy): Eukaryota > Viridiplantae > Streptophyta > Pinopsida > Cupressales > Cupressaceae > Cupressus > Cupressus sempervirens. The sequence goes on along the minus strand of CM053790.1, from coordinate 291,246,807 downwards.
CTTATCTTGATTTCATAAGAGTCTCATGGTAGATTAGAAAGTCAGTTATGATGTTACGATAAACACTTAAGGTTACAATCTTACAATAAGGAGAGGATCATAAAGTTTATTTTAGAGTGTCTTGATGTTATGATAGTTAGTGTTGTCATGACATCATAGAGACAGGTGATTGTAAAAGGAAAGTCAAGAGCTCGTGATCTTATGAGATTGTTAGTTTTTTGTAAGATCATAAGGAGAGATGCCAATGTTTTGCAAAGTTATGAAGGTGTAAGTCTTCATCATGCCATCATATGATTGTAGGATTGTAGGTTGGTGAATGTGTTAGAAGGATATCAAAGGTGGCAACTCCTGATTGGCCAAAGTCTAAAACTATGCATGGAGGTTACAATTGTATTTTGATCATTGGATCTGATTAAATCTATGGCTATTATTATGTCACTTTATGGAGTTACAATTTTATTAACCAAATAAACAAAATGACAATGCAACACATGTCCCAGGTGGGACTTTCTTCTTTGTGCCTAGTGGAGTTTTCAGATGAGCTAACAACTGTCAAAATTTTATTCATTACCTTTTGAAGTGGTTCGATTTCTTGATGTATCCTTATCAACCATTGATTTTGAGATGATGAACCATCATCATTATGTTGTTATGAAAATTTGCACAATGAATAGCTATAGTGACACAATAAAAAATTTCCACATGTCAAGGTGGGTCAAGTTAATAAGGCTTCTTCGTTCACAACGTCACAAGATTCAATAGTCATTTTATCTAATAAAGGAAAATTTATTTGATCAATGCTCTCCATTGATGGGATTCATAACTTTTTATTGTGATATTGTGAGGGCTAGGGGAAGTTATTAGTTTGATCTCCATTGTTTAATTTTCTAGATTCAATGGTTGATGAATGCGTGCTTTCTAAAGGTGTATGATCTTTAGCCAAAGTAGGATAATGAGAAGTGGACATGTGTTTAGGTGGGCCTGGTCTTTCAATCTTTTTGGGTTGCATCATTGCAAGGACATAAATATTTTATTAAGTAAAAGTTGATATGTTATAAGAATTCATCTAAAGAAGTAGGGAAAGTAATAAAGTGTTCTGATCTTATGACAAGATAGTTGTTTTTGAGATCATGAGGTTTATTTTTGATGTTATTGGTGTTACAAAAGACTATAATTGTAAGATTGTAAAGTTAATAACTGAGTTCAAAGAATCATAAAGAGAAATTAATGGATCCATGAACTTATGACAATTTTTTTCATGAGATCATATATCCAAAGGATTGTAAGATAGGATAGGGGCTCAATGCTATGATGAAGGGCATGGTCATAGGATCTCAAGGGTAGATTAGTGGGCTTCCAAAGCTACAAGGTAGAGGTTGTCATGAGATTGTAAGGTAATTTTGTTGTTGTATGATCATAAAAGAGTTTGAAGAAGGGCCCAAAGCTATGGTAAGGTCATGATCATAAGATCATAAGGATTATGAAGATTGATTTCGACTATAAGATACATGGGTGATTGTAAGATTGTAAGTGTTGGGTTTTCAACTAAAGATGATGCAAGGGCTTTGACTTTTTTTGATGATTGTAAGATCATAAGATGACATGAAAGGATTTTTTCTTGTCCAATCTTGAAAATATAGAAAGAGGCTCGCTGATCTTTTTGACTTGCCATACTAATAACAAAGAGGAAAGTGGCTCTTAATGACCAAATTGATCTTTTGATCATCTACCATTACTTTTTTTCATTCTTCCTATCTCTTAAAATTATTTCTTATGTCTTCCTACTACTTTAAGTTATCCATCTACCCAATTTTCAGTTATGGTCACCATCTTGATCCTTTCTAGAGTTGAATATGTGCATGGGGATCAAATTTTTGCATATGGGCATGCACTTGATCAAATCCTTCTATATCAGCATGGATTGTTCTTCTACAACTTGATGATAGTGGTTGATTTTTTCACTTCCAATAGAAGTTTCTCAGTTATGGTTGAACTATAAAAGCAAGTTTTGTAGCCTTTCCAAGGGTTGATCTTTTATCTGATTCTATAGCAATTGTTTTCTGTGCTCTACTATTGTAATTTCCTTTTCCTCTAAATTAATTTAATTCTTTTTTGTATCTCTTTATTTCATTAATATACTGTGCAATACGTTCTTGCCTTATATTAATGTATTGTCTTTATTCTATAACTGTATGATTGTATCTACTTGGCCTTTGAATGATATGGAGTGAAGTCTCTTCCTCAAAAAATTCTTTTGGTTTCTAATCTACATATAGTTGTTGTGTTAAACAAGGATCGAATCTATATACTTTGAGATGATATTGATGAACTATGCATTCTTAGGTAGAGATAAGATGCCACAACCATATCTTCACTAACCTTTAGCTAGTTCTTTAATGTATGTTCTTTATTATTATCATGTTGGAATGGTTCATCATCTTCCAGTGTCATCTCAGCTTGTTCCTCAAAATTATTGTCATGGGCATCAGAAATATATGGTTCATCACCTCTCTCAAAATCATAGGTACTCTTCCCCTTGTTCTCTTGATTTGTATGCAAAGTCCCAAGTGTTTCCATCTTATCATTTGCATATAAGGGCTCACCATGCAAGGACCACAACTTGTTATTACCCTGAGTGCAACCTATCTCATCAATATTCCTATCAAAGCTAACCTCCAATTCACCAACAAAGAAACTTGCACCCTATGTAAAAATTTTGCATGATCATAAGAAGGTTGCAAATCAATGGTGGTTGACTATTCTTCTTTTTCAAGATCCTCCATTAAATCATTTTGGCCTACTAGAAGTTCTTCATACAAATTTTTGCACTAGTCTTTTTCAAGGAGATCCTGAACCAATTCAAAGTACTTTCTTTTTGTCATATTTTTCTTATATTTTTTCTCTAGATGAAGCTTTGAGTAATTGCTGAATTGTAAGTCATTTTGGATTCAGGTAGGAAGTTCTCTATACTCCCCATAAATGTTGAGTATTTCTACTCTTATATTGGATTTAAAATTCTGGGTTAATTTCTCTTGTGGCTTCATATTACCCTTCCTAATTTTATCCAAATCTTTTCCCATTGTTGAATGTTGTTATCATGTTACTATAAGTCTAACTAATAGCTATATTCTACACTAGAATTGTCTTTTTCAAATAGTTAAACTATCTTGATTTCTTTATCAATTGATAATATCAACAAGATTTTGTATTCCTCAAGTTGACTTCATATAAGGTGTACATACACAAAATATTGAAAATTAATAACAAATTATTCCATTTCCTTCAATTAGGGCCACACATTTCTCAAAATTTCATGATGCACTATTTTTCAAAAGAATCAATCTAAATCAATTGATAAAACATAGCTTTTCTTTTTTCCTTAAACATATGCCAATGAAGAAGGCACTTGAAAATAACACCAATAGAAACAGGTTTATTATGGCTAAAACCTAAAATTTTAGAAACACACTTTAGAATAACTTTTTGATTTTCCTGATGTCTTTCTACTAGTAATCTAGAGCATCTAGATTCCATTGGCACATGACTGATGTAATGATCTAGTCTTAATATGATCAAATGAATTAAATTTTGACTTGAGGTATTTTTTCAAGCAATTGGCATGTAACCCTGATATTAAGTTCTAATGCTGCTATGAATGGATCAACTCCATAATATATAACCATATGATTATGACATTTGCATAAAACTATTATATCCAAATCCCTAATTTTGATGAAGAGTTCATAACTTGTATATTGGCATTTTTACAAATAGTTTGTGTGCAATCCCAATGTTTGAAAGTTTTGAAGTTACTATGATATTCTTATGGCATTACTGATCAAGCAATTGATGTGAGGGCATCTGAAGCTAGTTATACCAATGGAAGCTAAGAATGGTGTTATTATTTTATTAATGTGGATAACTTCTAGAAAAAGAACTAACATAAATTACCAACATACAATGCAAGATTAAAGAAACAAGTCTTAACTCTTATTAAGTGACAATCCTAGTAAACTAAGAGAAATTATGATAGACATAACCTAGATTATA